>JAFMOC010000151.1:437500-707500 GCA_019802505.1 Corydoras sp. C115 | reverse complement strand
TCATTTCTGGAAGTTCGCAACCCTAGTAGCTAGTGTCCTAAATGAGCATCGGCTAAATTTAAATAAACTTCCAGAAATTAAAATAAGGGACACCTTTCCTCGCTTCCTCTGGGCCATGACCACTGCGGGCACAACTCAAGAAAGAAGTTGAATTATTAGTCAACATTAGTCAAAGTTGAAGCTTAGAAGGCTGTACGACCAAAAAACACATTTTCTCATAATGGCCAGCTAATTAAATCTTAAATAAATAGTAAATAAAAATGAATAAACAAAATAATTAAATTGAGAACATAATGTAACTTTAAGGCGCAGCTCCTTAGTGGTCAGCACATTGGACTCTAAGCGCCGGGGATTCCTGGTTTGAATCCCAATCGGGGTGGAGCTTCCATGTTCTCCCCGTGTCCGCGTGAGTTTCCTCCAAGTTCTCCGGTTTCCTCCCACAGTCCAAAAACGTGTATACGTGTAAAAAGGTTTAATTGAATGCTACAAATTGCCCCATATAGAGTATGTTTGTGTGTGTCTGTCTGTTTGTGAGTGTGCCTAGTGATAGATTGGCGCCCTGTCCTGGGTGTTGGATGGATGTTTGTAACCCATGCCCATCCGTGGGAGAAAATTTCGGTCACTGAGCAGACACACCCAGGACAGGGTGCCAATCTATCACTGGGCGCATTCACTCACACATACTCTATATGGGGCAATTAGGAGCATTCAATTGACCTTGATCCATGTTTTTTGGACTGTGGGAGGAAACGAGCAGACCAGAGAAGAACATAGAATATGGGTGGATATCTGTCACACACAGATATCAACTCTGAATAAAAACTAATTGTAACAATACTGATCAAAAGCACCCCCGATCTCCGGCTCCACCTAGTCCCCTCTTACAAACACAGTTCTGTGACCAAAGAATTCTGTGACCAAAGAGGGTGCTGTTGCCAATTTAGACACAAAAATCACGCAAGAATTCATTCCGCTTTCCCCAAACACAATTAGCCTACATCCAGTTGGGGGTATTGAAACCAATACTAGCTCTCAAGGTTTTAATCGATTAACACCTGTTTGTATTTTTATCTTTTTTTTTTTTTTTTTCTTTTATTTACGTTCCAACTTTAATAGAACAAGGTAAACTGGGTCCTTGAGCCATCAATTCGCTTTTGTCTGATGTACCAAGTTCAAGTAATTTATTTACAGAGCTCTTTTTACAATATTAAAAGCCTTTGAACACCCAAAGAGCAAGCCGAAGTGACAGTGGCAATAAAAAAAACCCTGTTATGTTGTTATCTTAAGGAAGAAACCATATGAGAACCAAGGCTCGTGGGGGACTCATCCTCCTTGAGTGGCCAGGCAGCATCAACAGTGTAGAACAGACATGTATAGATTGTGTGGTGATCAGGTGACCCGTTTTTATAAATCGTTAAACTATATAAGTCCATTGAGGGCATTCTGCAGGGCTGCCACTCCAATAGAAATCCAGGTTCCATTCAGTAATTGCTGTAGCCGCAATGCTTCAACAGAACCGTATATATATATGGGGCATATATATATATATATATACAGTGGGTTGCAAAAGTATTCATACCCCTTGAACTTTTCCATATTTTGTCACATTACAACCACAAACATAAATATATTTCACTGGAATTTAATGTGAAAGTCCAACACAAAGTGGTATACAATTGTGAAGTGGAAGGATAATTATACATGAATCAACATTTTTTTTACAAATAAAAAACTGAAAAGTGCGACGTGCAAAAGTATTCAGCCCCCTTTTCCCTGAGTGCAACCAATTGCATTCAGAAGTTGCCTGATGAGTGCTAATGACTCAAAAGGGTCCACCTGTGTGTAATCTAATCTCAGTACAAATACAGCTGCTCCGTGACGGCCTCAGATGTTGGTTAAGAGAATATTGGGGAGCAAACAGCATCATGAAGTCCAAAGAACACACCAGACAGGTTAGGAATATGGTTTTGGAGAAGTTTAAAGCAGGCTTAGGTTATAAAAAGATTTCCAAAGCTTTGAACATCTCACGGAGCACTGTTCAATCCATCATCCGGAAATGGAAAGAGTATGGCACCACAGTAAACCTGCCAAGACAAGGCCGTCCACCTAAACTTACAGGCCGAACAAGGAGATCACTGATCAGAGAGGCAGCCAAGAGGCCCATGGTGACTCTGGATGAAATGCAAAGAGCCACAGCTCAGGTGGGGGAAACTGTCCACAAGACAACAATTAGTCGTGCACTACACAAATGTGGTCTTTATGGAAGAGTGGCAAGGAGAAAGCCATTGTTAAAAGAAAACCATAAGAAGTCCCGTTTGCAGTTTGCCAGAAGCCATGTTGAGGACACAGCAAACATGTGGAAGAAGGTGCTTTGGTCAGACGAGACCAAAATTGAACTTTTTGGCCACAATGCAAAACGCTATGTGTGGCGGAGAAATAACACTGCACATCACTCTGAAAACACCATCCCCACTGTCAAATATGGTGGTGGCAGCATCATGCTCTGGGGGTGCTTCTCTTCAGCAGGGACCGGGAAGTTGGTCAAAGTTGATGGGAAGATGGATGGAGCCAAATACAGGGCAATCTTGGAAGAAAACCTGTTGGAGTCAGCAAAAGATTTGAGACTGGGGCGGAGGTTCACCTTCCAGCAGGACAACGACCCTAAACATAAAGCCAGAGCTACAATGGAGTGGTTTAAAAAAAAGAATATTCATGTGTTAGAATGGCCCAGTCAAAGTCCAGACCTAAACCCAATTGAGAATTTGTGGCAAGATCTCAAAACTGCTGTTCACAAATGCTCTCCATCCAATCTGACTGAGCTTGAGCTGTTTTGCAAGGAGGAATGGGCAAGAATTTCAGTCACTAGATGTGCAAAGCTGGTGGAGACATACCCTAAAAGACTTGCAGCTGTAATTGCAGCAAAAGGTGGCTCCACAAAGTATTGACTCAGGGGGGCTGAATACTTTTGCACGTCGCACTTTTCAGTTTTTTATTTGTAAAAAAAATGTTGATTCATGTATAATTTTCCTTCCACTTCACAATTGTATACCACTTTGTGTTGGTCTTTCACATTAAATTCCAGTGAAATATATTTATGTTTGTGGTTGTAATGTGACAAAATATGGAAAAGTTCAAGGGGTATGAATACTTTTGCAACCCACTGTATAACATCCATCCATCCATTATCTTCCACTTCCACTATTCTCTAGTAGGGATGCGGAGGGGGATCCCCATATATAGACCTTTATTTAGCCAGGCAAATCATTAAGAACACCCATTAAGAACATCATTAAGAACACCCATGCCCATCCAGGGGAGAACGTTTCGGGGCACTGGGCAGATATACCCAGGACAGGGCACCAATCCATCGCTGGGAACTATTAGTGATAATATGAGACATTAAATTTATTGGTACTACTTTTTGAAAACCACCATTCATTTTTCCTATTGAAAATTCTGCCATCTATGGGCATGACGAGGACCTAGGAATGACACACGACTTGAAATAGTTTATGACACGTCACTCACAGTTGCGGTAATTGCCATTTGTTTATCGCTCGGCCGCTGTGATCTGATCGTCTGTATTGATCGTCAAATGTTTCCCCCTATTGATTTTTCTTTGCTTTGCTTTTAAGCCGTTTTAAATCATCCACGGTGCAGAGGCTCTAGAGTCACTCTGCGACTCGCACGCAATCTCCCGCTCTACGTATCCAGCTGTGTTCAGGGCCAGATGTTAAACCAACACCAGTGTGCGACCGCGCCGTGCTTCCCTCCCTGTATAGAACTGGAGCCCGGCTTCGTTCGGTTCAGGTTCAGATGTAATCACGATGTAAATCTGATCCAGGTCTCATGTAATCGCCGTTATGATGGTCCGTGATTAATGTCCTGCTTCGTGGACAATCGCAGGCTTCGTGGAACGGCGCGGGGCCACGCCAGCTACCGAAAAACCAACAGCGGCTCGGGGGTTAAAGCAGTTCCATCTGTATGTGCTTTGTATCCCGGAGGATCCTTCCAGCTCTTCTCCGAGGCTTTCTCTCAGAGCGACTCGGGAAAAGTCAGGGAAATCCTGGATTAAAGGCATGAAGAGGTCCGGAGCGCCGGGAGAGTGCATCTTTTATTAAAGCATTAGACAGAGTCCCGCCTGAGCTTTTTCAAAGGCTCTTTTTTGGGAAGTTGTTTTGGAATTAGGAGAAAAGGACAGAAAAATGAACCCTCCAATAACATCTGTTTCAACATTGAGGATGAAAGAGCTGTATGTCTGCTGCTGCCCTCGTCCTCCACCAGGTCAGAGGGTTTACCTGCACTACGTTCACATGGGAGAATGGATATCGAGGGGGATGTCGGGTAGACAATGCACCCACTAGCAAACCTGTGTAGATGCAGGGAGAACATGCAAAATGCACTTAAAAAACACTTGCTAAGCCGGAGGTGGAGTCAGAAGACGCATGCTCACCGGGATTCCGCAATCACTGCATGCACCCTACTCCCTAAAAGAACTCTGGGTCTGGGATTACTACTTGGGCCTGATAGAGTTTGGCACATTGAGGTCCAAAGCTCTTAAGGAAGAGTGTTAAGGAAGTCTTGTATTTGCAAGACATTTATGTACCATGATGGACAGTGGGCCAGGAATGGGATAAGGAGGATGGATGTGTCCAAAGCTCAAAAGATGGTGTAATGGGAGTATGGCAATCATTAAAATTTTACATGCCATGAATCAGAGTGGGCCTGGAATGGGATAAGGAGGTTGGATGGAGAACGAGATTCTAACTCTGAGATTCTAACTTGGGCCCATCTGTGTGAAATAAGTTTTGGCGATTGAGGTCCCAGTGAGTCCAAAGCTCTAAAGGAGGAGCTACCCCTGACCAACAATGCTGCACTAACTGCTAACCTATGATGTTGCACTAACCGCTGACCAACAATGCTGCACTAACTGCTGACCAATGATGTTGTGCTAACCGTTGATTAACGATGCTGCACTAACCACTGACCAACGATGTTGTGCTAACCACTGACCAATGATGCTGTGCTAACCGCTGCCCAACGATACTGTGCTAACCACTGACCAACGATGCTGCGCTAACCGCTGAACAACGATGCTGTTTTAACCGCTGACCAATGATGCTGCACTAAATACTAACCAACAATGTTGTGCTAACTGCTGACCAACGATGCTGCGCTAACCGTTGATATGCAAACCACTGACCAATGATGCTGCACTAACCGCTGACCAACCACTTACTCTTATCTCTTACTCTCATCCCACACTCTTACTTCTACCACTTACTTTCACTCACTTTACCTCTTACTCTCACCTCTCACTCTTAAGGCTCATTTATGCTCAACGTTAAATACGGAAACGGATACGGACGGAGCCTTTTGTCCGTACTCTGCGTTCATTTCGTACGTAATTTGCACGTTTTCTGAAAGCTTGCGGATGCGGACAGGACGGAGCAATACCACTGGAAACCGTGGGGGCAGTGCATGATGCGACCACTTCCATATGTACACGAAGGAGAAGAAAAACATGGCGGAACTTTTTGAAGACCGGTTGTGCGAGTTGGTGCGCAGTTTTAATCATTTATATGATGTTACTTCGCCGGGGCACAGGGACAAACAGTTGTTACAAAACTGTTACAAAAAAGTTCCTCCGCCGTCGCCATGTTTGATTTTTACTCTAAACTGCCCTCTAATGGATGTAGTGTTCAACAACCATATCAACGGAGCTGACGCAAGGAAGTATGTGGGCAGTAACTGTTATATCGCATGAAGCGCACGCACACATTTCCGTACGCAGAGGGAGTATAAATAAGGCTTTACTCTTACCGCTAACTCTCATCTCTCACTCTCACCCCTCATTCTCATCTGGGATGTCTACTTGGGCTTGTCGGGGCACAGTGGATTACTCTCACCCCTTAATCTTACTCTTATCTCTCACTCTTATCCCACACTCTTCTTTCTACCACTTACTCTCATCCCTCACTCTCACTCGTACCACTTACTCTCACTCTAAATCGTACTGCTTACTCTTATCTCAGTGGATTACTCTCACCCCTTAATCTTATCCATTCAATTCAATTCAATTCAATTTGCTTTATTCATTCATTATCTTCCACTTTATCCTATATTAGGGTCGCGGGGGGTTCCCCATGCCCATCCAGGGGAGAACGTTTCGGGCGCTGGGCAGAAACACCCAGGACAGGGGGCCAATCCATCTCTGGGCACACACTCACTCAAACAGGCACATACTATATGGGGCAATTTGGAGAAATCAATTGACTTGTGTCACATTCGCGTACCTCGGGTTAAGAGCGGCTGCGCAGATGAGGCACAGAGCCGCAGCGCTTTAACACGCAGAAGGGAGCCAGGCACGCAGGTAGCAGAATCACTGAATTTATTTTAACACAAAACACAACAGGTACAAAACGGCGAGTGAACATAAACCTCTGACGTGCACGGAGGACGGGGAACATAGGAAATACATGAAAACTTCCGACCACTTGCACCAAACAAACCAATAAAACAAAAGAGCTAATTAACTTAAATGCCCCGGAATGAACGTGGCTGGACCTCGGCGGGCACGCGTCTTGCCTCCGCATTGGCGGCGTGCTCTGCGTCCGGATCTCGCCACAGGGATCCTGTAAATGCCCCGGAATGAACATTAATTAACTCAAATCACAGAAACAAAAGAACAGAAACAGAAAAACAGGTGCCCTAGGCACCTGTTACAACTTGATCCAGGTTTTTTTTTTTTTTTGGACTGTGGGAGGAAACCGGAGAACCCGGAGGAAACCCACGTGGACACGGGAAGAACATGGAAACTCCACCCAGATGGGGATTCGAACCGGGATTCCCTAGCGCTGAGAGGTGAATGTGCTAACCACTAAGCTTTAATTTGCTTTATTGACATGACAAATGTTTACATTCATATTGTCAAAGCATATTATATACAGATAAATACATGAATAAATAAACAAATACAAGTTATGTTAATTCAGTAATACACAGACAAGAAATATACATATACATGTTTGTGTGTATGTGTATGCACGCAAGCATGTGTATGGAGTAAGGAATAGGGTTTTGTGGTTGGAGGTTTAGGATTATTGTGTGTGTGGGGGGGGGGGTTATCTTATCTCTCACTCTCATCATCCCACACTCTTCTTTCTACCATTTTCTCTCATCCCTCACTCTCACTCGTACCACTTACTCTCATCTCTCACCCCTTAATCTTACTGCTTAATCTCAGTGCTCACTCTTACGCCTTACTCTAAATCATAGTGCTTACTCTTATCTCTTACTCTCACCACACACTTCTATCACTTACTCTCATCCCTCACGCTCACCCCTCGTTCTCACCGCTAAATCACACTGCTCACTCTCACCCCTCACTCTTACTTGTACCACATACTCTCATCTCTTACCCCTCTTCCTCACTATTATCTCACACTCTCATTCCTTATATTAATCTTTCACCACTCATTCATACCACTTACTTTCATCTCTCACTCTTATCTTTCATTCTCAACTCTCATTCTCACCCCTTACTCTCGCTGGTACCACCTACTTTTTTTTCTCACTCTCATCCCTCACTTCTCATTTGCATCACTTTCTCACCTTTTACTCTCCCTTTCTCTTCAGGTTCTTTTATCTCTGAGAGAGAGAGAGAGAGAGAGAGAGAGAGAGAGAGAGAGAGAGCTTTACTTTTATCCAAACACCTGAGTTCATTATCTTCTCTCCTCCTGCTGACCCCAAAGATATTGCTACAGCCCCAGGCTAGTCTCAGTTACCCCCCCTCACCCCCCCTCACCCCCCACACTGTCTCTCTCTCTCTCTCTCTCTCTCTCTCTCTCTCTATCTCTCTCACTGTATGCCTTTCTCAGACTGAACCTGTAATCTGCGGACTTTAGGGCCAGATCACAGGAGCTTATTTACAAAATAACATTTTGCCCTCTCCGTGGTTCCACGGTTCCGTGGTTCTGCATCAGCAGATCTTGCATGAGTCGCTTTCTGATCTGAAGGTTTAGAGTTTGATGAAAGCAGCTGAGCTTCTGGTTCTGCACATGAACACATGAGGCTAGAACAACAACCCTGCTCCAACCGAGCGGCACGAAGGGGGTCGCCGAAAATCTGCCGTTTCACGGAACCTTTCTCACTGCTCGCTCTCTCCGCTCACTCTCACCGCTCACTGTGCTCTCATCCCTTACTCTAACTCATACCACTTACCCATATCTCTCACTCTCACCACTCACTCTCAAGTGCAATATGTTCCAGTGAAACTTGTGCAATACAGGTTCTAATCAAGTCATTCAGGTATGCAACATATGCACTCAGGTGAAACATATATGTGCAATATAGTTTTTAATCATGTACGCGTAATATCCATTACTGTGACACCATTCATGTATATAAGTAGGTGCAATTGTTCTAAATCAAGACATTACATGCAATATGTAAATACAAATTCCTCAACATACACTCAACCATACACATTTTCGTATTCCATATTGTGTATATATTATGCCTTATTTTATTTTTTTATTTTTACTTTATTTTTTAATTTATTTTATTTTTTTATTTTATTTTTTTATTCATACTACTACCACCTTTGGAGTTCCACCCAAATTTCATTGTAATAAAAATTATAATGACAATAAAGGCGATTCTGATTCTGATTCTGAATTTGATTTCTCACCCCTCACCCTCAGTGCTCACTCGTACCACTTACTCTTATCTCTCACTTTTACCCCTCACTCTCACCACTTACTCTCATCTCTCACTCTCAACACTTACTCGTATCTTTTACCCTTATATCTCACTCTCACCGCTCACTCGTACCACTTATTCTCATCTCTCACCCTCACCCCTCACCTTCAGTGCTCACTTGTACCACTTATTCTCATCTCTCACTCTCACCCCTCACTTTCACTGCTCACTCCTACCACTTATTCTCATCTCTTACTCTAACTCGTACCACTTACCCTTATATCCCTCTCACTCTCACCACTCTCTCTCACTCTGACTCGTACCACTTACCCTCATCTCTTGCACTCTCTTGCGCTCGCACTCACCGATCACTCTTAACCCTTACCCTCACTGCTCACTCATACCATTTACCGTTATCACTCCTACCACTCACTCTCATCTCGCACTCTCATCTCATTTCTTACTCTTACCTCACCTTCTCATCCCTCCTTTTCGCTTTTCATTTGCATCACATTCTTACCCCTCACTTTTGCCACTCACACCACCTACTCTTATCTCTCACTCTCACTTCTGATTAGCATCACATTCTCACCTTTCACTTTCACCTCTTAGTCTTATCTCTCTCCCCTCCCTGTACCCACGTTCTCTCACCTCGTGTTGGTCTTAGCTCTTACCTCTCACTCTCGCTTTCATATCTCTCTTGCACCTCTCTCTTCTCTAATCACTCACGTCATCTTCCTGCTCCCTCAGTCTCACTCGCAGCACTACAGAACACAATCCAACACACCTCCACCACCATATTGTGGCACTGGAGTGCCAAGAAACACTCACCACCTAAATAGTACCTTCTTTAAATGAAAGGACTAAAGGGGACTAACAGAATATGCAGTGAAATATTTAGACAATGAGTGGAGAAACAAGGGAACCTAGTTAGGCAGCCTATGATTAACAATATATCGACCCTTCGTTGAGTATCGTTCAGTTCCTGCATCGGTACTCTGATGTCGCCCATGTGATTTTCAATCCCCCCGCGGGATTCTGCTCCAGAAGTGTGTGTGGAGGCGAATGGTTACATTTCCTGCTCCCTCCAACACAAACAGGACGTCTGGCTCCCGGGGGAGAGGACGCCGTCTGGGCCCCATACCAAGGCCCCCGGTGCGCGGAGAAATATTTTGGTAGGATTAACCCGGGGGGCCGTGGCGCACTATTCCCAGTACAGGGTTAAAAGTTCAGGGAGGCATCGGCGTGTCACGAGTCAAAGGCAAATGTCCCCTTCTGCTTTGGGTTCCTGGTTCTGAAACCAGTCGGGCTCCCGGTGTCCGGAACGTGAAGACGGGGGCAAAGACGGACCGCAAAGATGGGCCGCGAAGGTCAGCGAGTGCCGAGGTTTTTGAGGAGATGTAATTTCAGTCACTTAAGGATGATTAGAGGGAGATGATATTAAATGTCGCTGCTTAGAAAGCGAGAGAGGGAGGAGAGAGTGCGACGGGAGAACAGATTTGTTCCCTGCTCGCATTTGGACCGCTTTACTGGGGAAGTGGCTCGTCGAAGGTCATTTTCCTGCTGATCGGCCCATTAAACGTCCGCAAAACGGGCAATTTTCTGTCATCCGGGCCCCGAGTTGTCTTTCAGCACCGGAGTGCCTCAGAAGCCGCGAGCAGCACCACGGGGCGACCCCTGACCTGCCTCTCATCCCGCCGGTCTCCTCGAGACGGGGGAAGGAGCGTAATGGTCGGGGGGCTTTCGGGTCAGGTGGATGCAGCTTGGGAGTTGAGGACGGAGGGCATGATAAAGGGGTCTTTGTGGACGGGCGGGAGGAGGGATCAGAAATGTGCTTAATAGTGCAGGAGTGACTTAATCAGCAGCCGCCATTACCGCTCCAATATCAGTCAGGATGACAGACTGATCAGCGGCAAGGAGCTGAAGCTCGCTTCACTTTTGATCTCTGGTCCGTTAAGCTGCTCCTTTCATTCAGGCTAAACACCGAGCAGCATACACCTGTCTCTCTCTCTCTCTCTCTCTCTCTCTCTCTCTCTCTCTCTCTCTCACTCACTCGCTCTCGCACTCTGTGTTTCTTACTCTCGTTTTTTTTTTGTCTCTGGATCTTTCATTCTCTCTTACTATGTCTCTTTTTTTGTTTTTCTCTCTCTCTCTCACACTCTGTCTGTTTCTCTATCTCTCTCTTGCTGTCTCACTCTTTTTATCAGTCTGTTTCTCTCTCTCTCTCTCTTTTTGTCTTTTTGTGCCTGTCTCTCTCTCACTCTTTCTGTCTCTCTCTGCTGTATCTCTGTCTTGCTGTCTCACTTTTTCTGTCTCATTCTTTTTATTGTTCTGGTTGTCTCTCTCTCTTTTTGTCTATATGTAGCTCTCCCTCTGCTGTATCTTTGTCTCTCTACTGTCTTGCTGTCTCTGTCTTGCTGTCTCACTCTTTCTGTCTCTGTTTCTGTCTCTCTCTCTGCTGTATCTCTGTCTCACTTTTTCTGTCTCTCTGTTTCATTCTCACTTTTTCAGTCTTTCTGTGTCTGTTTCTACTGTCTCTGTCTCACTCTTTTCGTCTCTCTGATTTCTGTCTCTCTCTCTGCTGTATCTCTGTCTCACTTTTTCTGTATCTGTATTTCTGTCTCTCTCTGCTGTATCTCTGTCTTGCTGTCTCACTCTTTATATCGTTCAGGTTCTCTTTCTCTCTCTCTTTTTGTCTATTTGTATCTCTTCCTCTGCTGTATCTCTGTCTCACTCTCTTGTTTTTCTCTTTCTGTCTCTCTACTGTCTTGCTGTCTCTATCTTGATGTCTCACTCTTTTTGTCTCTCTGTTTCTGTTTCTCTCTGCTGTATCTCTGTCCTGCTGTATCACTCTTTTTATCGTTCTGTTTCTCTCTTTGTCTTTCTGTGTCTGTCTCTCTCTCTCTCTGCAGTGTCTCTGTTTCACTCTTTCTCTCTCTCTGTTTTTGTCTTACTGCTGTATCTCTGTCTTACTCATTCTGTCTCTCTCAGGTGTATCTCTGTCTTGCTCTCTAAATTTTTCTTTCTCTCACTCTACTCTTTGTGTCTTTCACACACACACACACACACACACACACACACACACACACACACACACATATATATATATATATATATATATATATATATATATATATATATATATATATATGTGTGTGTGTGTGTGTGTGTGTGTGTGTGTGTGTGTGTGTGTGTGTGTGTGAGCCACCCCACAATGCAGGTATTCTTTGGGTGGTGTGTATTAGTGGTGTCCACTTTGTAGATGTAGAATCAGAGACAGCGGGACATCTGCTGCTGCACACTTTGTGTCAGTCATCCTGTAATCCGCGTTAATTGATCACAGGACACTGCGTACAGTTGTATCACCGAGGTCTTGAAGAAGCAGCAGCACCGCTGTGTCCGATCCACTCGGACCAGCGCAACATTCCACCCGATCAAGGAGGTGGGGGGAGTCATCATCTTACAAACTAAAGGCAAATAGCAACGGACTACTAGAAACTATTGATCTATATGATTAGTGGAGCTGATATGAGGAGGTGGGTCTAATAAAGTGACCAATGAGAATGAACAAATCAACACACACACACACTTATTCTTACACTTTTATATACAGTTGTGATCAAATTTATTCAACCCCCAATGCTGCGAAGGGTTTTATGGAATTCAGTGCACATTTGTAATTGTGTTCATAATGAAATCTTACAAGGACTTGTTAAAGAACTAAATGCAACTAAGATAGCATCAATTGTTTTTGTCATAAAGTATTAAATGGCCTTTTTGTGATTTCTTCATTGACACAATTATTCAACCCCTTTACAACTACCACTCATAAGAACAGAGGTTCATTCCAGTGTTTTCAATCAGGTATTGAAAACACCTGTGGATGTCAACGAGCAGCAATCAAGCATGATTATCACAGTCCTTTTAAATCTGCCTAATTGGTGCTTCTCAGCTCCTTCTAGACATCTACTGGTGTGTTTACAAGCATGGTGAAGGCAAGAGAATGGTCCCAGAAGACAAGAGAAGAGGTTATTGCTCTTCACAAGAATGGCAATGGATATAAAAAGATTGCGAAGTTGTTAAATATTCCAAGAGACACTATCGGAAGTATCATTCGCAAGTTCAAGTTAAAGGGCACAGTGGAAACGTTACCTGGTCATGGCAGAAAGAAGATCCTGACCGCGACTGCTGTGCGCTACCTGAAGCGTAATGTGGAGAAAAATCCCCGCGTGACTGCTAAGGAACTGAAAAAAAGACCTGTCAGATGTGGGCACTGAAGTTTCAGCTCAGACAATAAGGCGCGCACTGCATAACGAAGACCTCCATGCCAGAACTCCCAGGCGCACCCCCTTGCTGACTCCAAAGAACAAGAAAAGTCGACTGCAGTATGCCAAAAGTCATGTGGACAAGCCACAAAGGTTTTGGGACAGTGTACTGTGGTCAGATGAAACTAAATTAGAACTGTTTGGGACAATGGACCAGCGCTATGTTTGGAGGAGGAAGAACCAGGCTTATGAACAAAAGAACACCTTGCCTACTGTGAAGCATGGCGGGGGGTCAATTATGCTTTGGGGCTGTTTTTGCTTCTAATGGTACAGGAAAGCTTCAACGTGTGCAGGGTACCATGAATTCCCTTCAGTACCAGGAGATCTTGGAGGAAAATGTGATGGAGTCAGTCACAAACCTGCGGCTTGGGAGACGTTGGACCTTCCAACAGGACAATGATCCGAAGCACACATCCAAGTCCACTAGAGCATGGTTGAACATGAAAGGCTGGAACATTCTAGAGTGGCCATCGCAATCACCAGACTTAAATCCAATTGAGAACCTCTGGTGGGACCTAAAGAAGGCAGTTGCAGTGCGCAAGCCTAAGAATGTGACTGAACTGGAGGCTTTTGCCCATGAAGAATGGGCTAAGATACCCATAGGTCACTGCAAGACACTTGAAAGCTGTCATAACTGGAAAAGGATGTTGTACTAAGTACTAAAAAATAATGTCACTAGGGGGTTGAATAAAACTGATAATGATGTGAGCACAGTAAAGACATTTGTGGTTATTCCATCATAAATATTATATTATATTTGTCTAATTTATAAGTGCCTCTTTGATATAATTGTAAATAAGATGACTGAAATGATCCAAATCAATGTCAAACTGGCCAAAACACTTTATTTCAGTGGGGGTTGAATAAATTTGATCACAACTGTATATTTTTGTATGTCTCTATTGTTATTGTTTGAAAAATTATGTACATTTTTGTAATTTATCTTAGTTTTTGTTTTGTTTTGTACTCCGGTAATGTTTGTCATGCTAATAAAGCTTCTAAAATTGAAATTGAAATTGAAACTAAAAATTGTATTTATATGCGAAAATGTGGATTCGAGAATGAATGGACTCCATATAGGCAGTATATTGATAATCTGATTAGCTTATGGTATGTTTCAGCCCTAAATTCCTGGCTGTGGTAACTCTAGAAGCTTACAGATGCACACACACACACACACACACACAAACACACACACACAGAGCGAGAGCTCTACACACCTGCACAATCCCGGCCTTTCATTCCGTCCTGGTGAGGAGCAGGTACTGACAGACTCAAACACCTGCTATCGTAAAGTATGTTCTCCATGACCGAGAGCTGGACCTTAAAGCACTGGGCCGTTATTGTTCTGGCCGCGTGCTGACAGCGCAGGTATTTCATCCAGCTGAACAAAGCTCAATTCATAGGTGTTACAACAGCGACATTCTGTTAGCGGCTCCTGCGATTTAGCCTTCGAACCAAAACAAAAGATCGCTTCTCAAGCAGGGGCCCGATTTATCAAAAAGTATATTGAATTTTGATTCAAGGAGGACGTTCCACTGGGAACGAAAAGCCAAAATCTGAACGGAAATCATGTTGACTTACTGTTATATACTAAACTCTTAGCACGCTGATCTGTCAGCGCTGGTTCGAATCCCAATCGGGGTGGAGTTTCCTTGTTCTCCACATATCCACCTGGATTTCCTCTGGTTTCCTCCAACAGTCCAAAAACATGGTAATTTGGCTGCTCTAAATTGCCCCATATAGAGTGTGCCCAGTGACAGACTGGCGCCCTGTCCTGCGTGTATCTGCCCAGCGCCCGTAACGTTCTCCTCTGAATGGGTATAGGGACCCTAGTAGAGGATTAAGCGAAAGATAATGAATAAATTAATATAAAAAATATATATAGGGCAAAACGGTGATGTAGTAGTTAGCATGCCCATCTGTCCGTGTTGGGAATCCAGGTTCGAATCCCATTCTGGCTGGAGTTTCCATGTTCACCATGTATCTGCGTGGGTTTCCGCCGGGTTCTCCGGTTTCCTCCAACAGTCCAAAAACATGGTAAATTGGCTGCTCAAAATTGCCCCATGTAGAGTGTGTCTGTGTGAGTGAGTGAGTGAGCCCAGTGATAGGTTGGTGCCCTCTCCTGGGTGTATCTGCCCAGTGCCCGAGACGTTCTCCCCTGGATGGGCATGGGGAACCCCACCGCGACCCTAATAGAGGATAAAGCAGGTGATAATGAATGTATATATATATATATATATATATATATATATGAATGTATGTATATATATATATATATATATATATATATATATATATATATATATATATATATATATATATATGAATGTATGTATGTATATATATATATATATATATATATATATATATATATATATATATATATATATGTATAGGATGGAGTATGTAGTAGTTAGCATGCATCTGTCAGTGCTGGGGATCCAGGTTCAAATCCCAATCTGGGTAGAGTTTCCATGTTCTCCATGTGTCTTTGTGGGTTATCTTTGGGTTCTCCGGTTTCCTCCCACAGTCCAAAAACATGGTTGAAAAGTGAAAATATGACTGCTCTAATTTGCCCCTATCTAAATTGCCCCATAAAGTGTGTGTTTGTGTGTGTGTGTGTCTGTGTGTGTCTGTGTGAGTGAGTGTGTGCCCAGTGATAGCTTGGCGCCCTGTCCTGGGTGTATCTGCCCAGCTCCTGAAACGTTCTTTCCTGGATGGGCTTGAGGACCCCCACCCCCACCCTAGTAGAGTATTAAGTGGAAGATAATAAATAAAATAATAAATTGCCCCTATATAGTGTGTGTCTCTAAGTTAGTGTGCCCAGTGATAGATTGGCACCCTCTCCTGGGACCTATCTTCCCAGCGCCCGAAACATTGTCCCTTGGATGGGCTGTAAAAGTTCTATTCATCAAAAAGGTCGGTGATTGTATTTGAAAATTTGTGAGACAATTTGAGATGATATGAGACTATTTGAAAGAATCAGAAGAATTCTGAGATAATCTCAAACAATTTGTGATATGAAATGTTGGTGACACTTTATAAAACCATTGTCTTTACATGAGACCCCTTAAAAAAACAACTTTTTTGAGTGTATTGTTGCATTTAGTACTAATTTCATACATTTAAAACCAATAAATGCACTTATGCAATGAGTGGCTTGGTGGTCAGCACGTCCTCCTCACAGCGCTGAGGATACAGGTTCGAATCCGGAGCTGGGTGGAGTTTTTATGTTCTCTTGTGTCTGCATGGGTTTCCTTTGGGTTCTCCGGTTTCCTCCCACAGTCCCAAACATGGATTTAAGATGAATTGGCTGCTCTAAATTGCCTTATATAGCTAGTATCAGAGTGAGTGTGTTCCCTGTGATAGATTGTCCTGGGTTATCTACATTTACATTACATTTACATTTAGTCATTTAGCAGATGCTTTTATCCAAAGCGACTTACAAATGAGAACATCACAAGTCAGAAGTTATGGAGAAAACCAACTATACTGTAAATTCATCAAACCTGATTGTTATTTGATGCTGCGCCCCACCCCCCACCCCCTTTTTTTTTCCTACAACAGGTATTTGTTAAAGAGATGCGTCTTCAGTAGTTTCTTAAAACTGCTTAGTGATTCTGCCTTACGGACAGAGTTGGGAAGACGGTTCCACCATTTTGCAGTGGTGAACGCCACGGAGTGAGAATGTACTGTTGTAAAAAGCGCTATATAAATAAATTAGCTCCTCGGTGAGGTGGAATCGCCAGGCGGCAATCATCACTGGAGCGAAGCGAACGAGTCGGATTGTATTTTGAAAAGATAGAGTGAAGGTAGGAGGGGCCAGATCCAGAAATGGTTCTGTAGGCCAGAGTCAGTGACTTGTACTGAATGCGAGCAGCTACAGGGAGCCAATGGAGGGAAATGAGTAATGGAGTGACATGAGTTCGCTTGGGCTGGTTAAACACAATTTGGGCTGCAGAGATTTGAATTAGTTGAAGAGGTCTGATTGTGGAAGCTGGGATGCCGGCAAGTAGCGCATTACAAAAATGAAGCCGGGATAGGACTAGGGCTTGAACAAGCAGTTGGGTAGCATGTTCAGTCTGATCTTATCTGCCCCCCACACACACACAAACACACACATACACACTGACCTAGTAGAGGATTAAGCAGAACATAATGAGATGCAATGAGTTTATTGTAGTGTTAATATTTTTTTATTAATTAAAAATGTTCAGGCGGCACTGTGGCTTAGTGGTTAGCACGTTCGCCTCTCAGCACTAGGGAGTCCCGGTTCGAATCCCCATCTGGGTGGAGTTTCCATGTTCTCCCTGTGTCTGCGTGGGTTTCCTCCGGGTTCTCCGGTTTCCTCCCACAGTCCAAAAATATGGATCAAGTCAATTGAGCTCTCCAAATTGCCCCTATAGAGTGTGTCTGTGTGAGTGAGTGTGTGCCCAGCGATAGATTGGCACCCTGTCCTGGGTGTATCTGCCAAGCGCCCGAAACGTTTTCCCCTGGATGGGCATGGGGAACCCCACCGCGACCCTAATAGAGGATAAAGCAGAAGATAATGAATGAATGAATGAATGAATGAATGAAAATGTTCATACAATTCGATAAATGTATCTCAACAATTTGGTCTCATCTAAAATCAGACAAGTTAGAAATTTTAAATCCCTCTTTTAAACCATTTTTATTAACAAAACAGGAATATCGGGCAATAAATAATCGATGATTTTCTTTCTAAATGAGGTCATTTAAAAGTCTTAGATTAAAATACATTTAATCCAAACCTTCATTTGGATAAGTAGCATAATCAGTACTTTACTGCCCTCTGCTGTTTAGGACACGAAAGCACAACAAATCCACTGACGTCTTGTCGTCGTTTTAAAGTCTGCGCCATGTTTGTTATGCTAATATTTGTCACTATTGGTCTGAGCGCTGTTTTCAACGACAAAAATAAATCGTTTTTCTAAAAAAAAATGTTTTTTAAAATAAACAAACAATTACATCACGTTTTTTAGAACGTCTTCACGTTCTCTCGGGAATAAATATGTTCAGAACCTTATACGTTTTCTGTTGTCGACATTGTTCTCCTCTAAATTAAATAATATTCAACTTTTATTGTAACATTACATCACGTTTGTGCTCATTATTTTTTTTTTAAAAATTGGGATAAACCTGAAAGTGATACGACCCCGTTCACCCGCCTGCACTAGGGATTCCCGGTTCGAATCCCCATCTGGGTGGAGTTTCCATGTTCTCCCCGTGTCTGCGTGGGTTTCCTCCGGGTTGTCCGGTTTCCTCCCACAGTCCAAAAACATGGAACAAGTCAATTGAGTTCTCCAAATTGCCCCCTATAGAGTGTGTCTGTGTGAGTGAGTGTGTGCCCAGCAATAGATTGGCGCCCTGTCCTGGGTGTATCTGCCCAGCGCCCGAGACGTTCTCCCCTGGATGGGCATGGGGAACCCCACCGCGACCCTAATAGAGGATAAAGCGGAAGATAATGAATGAATGAATAATGTGATAGATGTGTTTTTTGGAAAATCCTGATCCCATTTTTGCCAATAAAAAGTCCTCGAAGTACCATATATGGACATAACGCGGACTACAGTATGACGTACACCATCAGTGGGCTAGTCCTCATCTTTTTATTTTATGTCATGGGGTAATTTATAAGGGGTGGCTTAGTTGTTAGCACGATCGCCTCAGTGCTAGGGATTCTCAGTTCGAATCCCAATCTGAGTGGAGTTTCCATATTCTCCCCATGTCCACGGGGGTTGCCTCGGGTTTCCTCCCAGTCCAAAAACATGGATCAAGGTCTATTGAATTCTTCAAATTGCCCTATATAGAGTGTGTGTGTTTGTGTGATTGAGTGTGTGTCGTGATTGGTGCACTGTCCTGGATGCATCTGCCCAGCGACCAAAACGTTCTCCCCTGGATGGGCATGGGGAACCCCCCGCAACCCTAGTACAGGATATATCGGAAGATAATTGATGGATGGATGGATGGATACTTTATAAAGTCCTTGTAAGTTGCTTATCGGACATAAAAAAGTGGATGGCTGACAATTTTGTACTGTTGATGCTGCCCTGCTGCTCAAGGAGGAGTCCCTCACTGAGCCTTTGTTCTCCCCAAGGGTTTCTTCCTTAGAATAACAACACAACAGGGAGATTTTTTTCTTGCCACTGTCGCTTCGGCTTGTTCTTTGGGGGATTAAATTCTCATAACTCTGTAAAGCTGCTTTGTGACAAAAAAAAAAGCACTATAAATAAATTAACTATTAGAACAATTTTCCTAAACTAAACAGTAGTAAAATAGAAGCCATTCTAATTGCATCTCCCTTAACACTTAAAATGATTGGCCAACCAACGTTATCCATCCTGGGTGGATTATTATTTATTACATCCTCTGTGGCCCATGTGCGGAACCACACGCTTTTTGGATGTTCACATCAACTACATCCCTAAAATAGCCTTCTTTCACCTTAAAAAACATTGCTCGATTGCGCCCCTCTCTCTCTGGTATACACATTTGTTACATCTATAAACCTTGATAACTCTTTAATCAGACCCAGTTCATCTGTAAATAATCTCGGTGTCATTATTAATTCAGATTTCTCCTTTACGAAGCACATTAGCAATATTACTAGAATGACATTTTTTCACCTTCACAACATTTCAAACCTAAGAAATAGCCTCTCCTTCCAAGATGCAGAGAAATTAATTCATGATTATATTATATATAATAAAATGAAATGAAATGAAATTATAATTCACTTATTACTTAATTCTGACAGGACGTTATGATAAATCTTTACATAAACTACCACTTGTGCAAAATGCTGCAGCTAGGGTTTTAACTAGAACCAGAAAGTTTGATCATATCAGTCCTGTGTTATTAAACTTACACTGAAGAAAGTTTCGGGCACTGGGCAGATACATGGAACATGGAAACTCCACCCAGATCGGGATTCGAATCTGCATCCGGACCGCTGAGAGACCCTGGAGGAGGTGGTTGAAGCCTGGCTTGAGCTAATCAGTGCGTTCCGTAGGAATGATGTAGAGGGATAAGCTGAAGATAATAAATTAATGAATGTGTGTGTGTGTGTATACACACATGGAATTTCCTCTCACATGGAATTAAGATGAAATGGCTGCTCTAAATTTCCCCTATATACTGTAGTGTATGTTTGTGTGTGCGTGTGTGTGTGTGTCTGTTTGAGTGAGTGTGCCCAGTGATAGATTGACGCCATGTCCTGGGTGTCTGCCCAGCGCCCGAGAAGATGTCCCGTGGATGGACATTGGGAACCCCCTCACCACCCAGGTAATAAATTAATATATATATATGGACGGCACGCTGGCTTAGTGGTTAGCACGTTCGCCTTTCAGCACTAGGGATTTCCGGTTCGAATCCCAATCTGGGTGGAGTATCCATGTTAAACCTGTCTCCGGGTTCTCCGGTTTCCCCCCATCAGAAAACATGGATGAAGGCAGGCGCGTTGTTAGACCTGGGCTTTCGGAGCTATAGCCCTGGATGTTTTATCAGTAGCCCCGGATCAAATGAGAGCAGCTTTCTCTGCAGCCTCTCCTCCAGAGCTGTTTGTGGTTCCAAGCTCTGTGTGTGTTTGAGGGAGACAGATATTTTTCGCCAGTATCGGGAGTAAAGTTCCTGTACTAACTGTATGTTGGCTGTAAAGAGTAGCTTCTCAGCTTTCAGAAACTGTCAAGTTATGGTATTTCAAAGCAAAACTTTGTTAAAACTGTCTCATCTGCGACTGACTCGTAAAACGGATTCATGCTTTTTTGCCGAAGCTCAGGTTCGATTATTCGTAAATTTTTAGCCAAAACCATCATTTATTACAACTGAATGTGCTATCCACTGCTGAAAGTCATATTTCATCCATCCATCCATTATCTTCCGCTTTATCCTATATAAGGGTAAATATATATATATATGGGTATATATGGGGGTTCCCCATGCCCATCCAGAGGAGAATATTTCGTGCACTGGGCAGATACACCCAGGACAGGGCGCCAATCTATTGCTGGGCACACACTCACTCACACAGACACACTCTATAGGGGGCAATTTGGAGAACTCAATTGACTTGATGTTTTTGGACTGTGGGAGGAAACCGAAGAACCCTGAGGAAACCCACGCAGACACAGGGAGAACATGGAAACCAGGAATCCCTAGCGCTGAGAGGCGAACATGCTAACCACTACTGTGTATATATAAATATAAATAATCTTCCGCTTTATTCTGTAGCGGGGGGTTCCCCATATATATATTCTATATTCTATATAGATCTATATATTCTATGTATCTTTTTTTAATATATAAAAACTTGTGGTGACGTTGGGAGCGGCTCGCAAGGCGTGGGTGGGTGAGGTGCACCGCGCATGCGCAGTGTGTAACCGGGTTGTGCAGCAGCCCTGAGGCGGCGAGCAGGAGGAGGAGGAGGAGGTGCAGCGGTGGTAGGAGGAGGAGGAGGTGGTGGAGGCCTGGCTGGAGCTACGCGGCGCGCTCCGTGGGAATGGACAGCGTTTGATTCGGTAAAGTCCACCTTAAGGTCTTTAGACACGGCCGGTGAGATTAGACGATTGGGCTCAGTTCATACGGGAGCCGGCGCAATCGCGAGCCGACACGACGGGATAAGCTGGAGGAATTCCACAGCGGTTAGCACGAGGCTAACGGAGCCGCTAGCCAAGTTTGCAGGAACATTTGAAACACTTTTTTAACTGCGTTTAGGAACCTGACACCGGCGTCAACATCAAACCTTGGACGTTTTCGGTGTAATGGCTGAACGCTGTTTGGGAGTTACTTTAAAAACCAAGAAGAAACCCACCACATGTTTTTATGTCGAGCGCTAACCACGCTAACCAGCTAAGTAAGCGACTGCCTGTCAGGTTTAGGGTTAGTTAACGATACTGTTGACATGTACCAGGCGGAATTAACAGGTTTACAGTTGGGTTTCCTGCACGGTTTGTAATATTAGTCCCCGTACTACTACAGTACCCCTCGCCCGTGTAACGACACCGAATCTGGGCCAGAAGTTGACAGGCGTCAGGTTTGTACCGTAGTATTAACTCGATATGATTACCTCAAAATGACGTGAACCGAGTGTGTTTCTATAGTTGCTGAATGTTTACAGCTCCTGAAAAAGTGAATAATGGTCAAAAGAGTCTCGACAAGCTTCCTAATCACTGATTCCAGGTGTTTCGTTCAGGCCCATTGCCACAGGTGTGTAAAGTCAAGTATATAACCATGGAGGTTGGATCAGCTGCATACTTCCATCATTGTGGGAGCAGTTTAGGGACGGCCATTCATCGTGCAAATTAATAAAATACATTTACATTGACAATTGGTCATTTAGAAGATGCTTTTATCCAAAGCGAGCACAGGGTTAGTACAGCATCTCTGGAGCAATGGGGGTTAAGGGTCTTGCTCAAGGACACCCATTGTTAATATCAGTGGTCCTGGGATTCAAACCCCCAACCTTTAGATTGAGAGCCCAACACCCTAACCACTGAGGTATCACACCCACCAGTATTGTGGTTCTGATTTATTATTGGTCCTGTTATGAATCCCTGAAATACCGGCTGCATAAAACCACCTGCCGAAGCAACGTTTAAAGTTCGTTTTCAAACGTTCGTGATGGTTCTGAATGAGTGCTTTGCTCCAGAGGAAGCAAATTGTGGACAAAAGTATCGCAACTAGCTTCCTAATCACTGATTCCAGGTGTTTTGTTTTTTGTTTTGTTCAGACCCATTGCCATAGGTGTGTAAAGTCAAGCATATAGCCATGGAGGTTGCCATGGACCAACTGTATGCTTCCATCATTGTGAGAACAGTTTAGGGAAGGCCATTAGATCATTTAGCAGACGCTTTGATCTAAAGCGACTTACAAAGCGAGACCAGGGTTAGTACAGCATCCATCGAGCAATAAGGGTCTTGCTCAAGGACCCAAATTGGTAACTTCAGTGGACCTAGGATTGGAACCACAACCCTTCAGATTGAGAGCCCAACACCCTAACAACTGAGCTACCACACCCACCAGTATTTCTGATTTAGATTCAGTGTCTGATCATTGGATGGCGGACATCATCAGTCCTGTTATGTAGATACCAGTTGCATAAAACCACCTGCCGAAGCAATTCAAGTTAATTTGTAAACATTCGTGTTGGTTCTAAAAGGGTGCTTTGCTCCAGAGAAAGCGAATTGTGGACAAAAGTATCACAACAAGCTTCCTAATCACTGATTCCAGGTGTTTTGTTCAGGCCCATTGCCACGGGTGTGTAAAGTCAAGCATTATAGATATGGAGGTTGGACCAACCGTATGCTTCCATCATTGTGAGAACAGTTTAGGGAAGGCCATTAGATCATTTAGCAGACGCTTTGATCTAAAGCGACTTACAAAGCGAGACCAGGGTTAGTACAGCATCCATCGAGCAATAAGGGTCTTGCTCAAGGACCCAAATTGGTAACTTCAGTGGACCTAGGATTGGAACCACAACCCTTCAGATTGAGAGCCCAACACCCTAACAACTGAGCTACCACACCCACCAGTATTTCTGATTTAGATTCAGTGTCTGATCATTGGATGGCGGACATCATCAGTCCTGTTATGTAGATACCAGTTGCATAAAACCACCTGCCGAAGCAATTCAAGTTAATTTGTAAACATTCGTGTTGGTTCTAAAAGGGTGCTTTGCTCCAGAGAAAGCGAATTGTGGACAAAAGTATCACAACAAGCTTCCTAATCACTGATTCCAGGTGTTTTGTTCAGGCCCATTGCCACGGGTGTGTAAAGTCAAGCATTATAGATATGGAGGTTGGACCAACCGTATGCTTCCATCATTGTGGGAACAGTTTAGGGAAGGCCATTCATCCGTGCAAGGTCAAATAAAGGCCATGCGAATTAAAAAAAAAGTACATTGACATTACGTCGGTTAGCAGACGCTTTTATCCAAAGCGACTTACAAAGTGAGCACAGGGTTAATACAGCATCCATGGAGCAATAATGGTTTTGCGCCTTGCTCAAGCACCCACATTGGAAACTTCAGTGGACCTGGGATTTGAACCCCCAACTTTCAGATTGAGAGCCCAAAACCCTAACCACTGAGATTCCACACCTACAGTATTGTGATTCTGATTTAGGATAGACTGGAAGACCGTCAGAACCATTAGTGGACAGGCTAAAGTTTCTTAAATCAGTGCCGAAGCTCTGTAGGCGTGATGTCTTTGTGTGCCCCAATACGTTTCAGTTCACGTTAAGCACATTACAGACCACCGCCAGCCACCCATGTGTTTGATCATTGGAAGGTGGACATTATCGGTCCTGTTATGAATCCCTTCGGCGTGCGATGTAGATACCGACTGCATAAAAACACCTGCTGAAGCAATGTTTAAGGTTCGTTTACAAACGTTCGCTTTAAACTTCGAGACGATGGTTATGAAAAGGTGCTTTGCTGGGTTCTACAGCAGCACTGCTGCGATAAAACCCCCTCACCTCATCATTGTCACTGTAGGACTGACAAACAATCCAGCACCCAATTTCTACCTGTTCTGGGATGATCCTGAGAATTAACAGGGGACTAACAAACAAAAGAAGACAGATGTACCACAGTCAGTGCTTAGGGTGTGTTCCCAAACGTTCGCTTTGAACTTTGTGCTTCGCAGTTCTCCGGCTGTGCACGGTGCTCGCGTGTGGAAGTTGGCACTCAGCCAGTTGCACTGTTCAGTTTCGGCGCGATTCACTTTCACTTACGGTTCTCTCTTGACGTTGGAGAACAGTGGTGTTAACACCCAGTGGGTGGAGGAGAGAAGGTAAATACAGTGTGAAGAGTCATTTTAATTTGGGCAAGTTATGCAACACGACTAGACGAGACACGAATATGAACCTCTGCTAACTGCTGAGGTACGTGTGTGATAGCAGGTGCGAAAAAAAAGCCCAGCTTTTGGGACATCAGTGCTTCATCTCTTGCTAGAATGCTTTTGGGCCCCATTGTGTTGGGGGTTCTGCACGATGATCTCCACCGCTTCCCAACACCACTTCACCAAGCCACTCCCACAACATGCTGGGTTTGACTTCTAGACATGTCCTTTGATGTCCGTGCACATCCTTGGGCTACGTCCACCGCCTAGCAACAGTGCAATTGGTGGAAATGAATGATATGTGAAAACACACTGTAGCAGATGTATAAAAAGATATGGTGTTTATTAAACAGTAGAACTTTTACAGTGAAGCAGTGTGGGGGTGTGGTCTCATAGTATGATGGACATCATGTGTCTGAGGTTGCGTGTGTACTACATACACGCTTACTTAAAACAACCTTAGTACCTAATAGATTACAACTCGAAGCTACAGTGTAGTAGACATTACACTGCATTTAAATGACTTTGCTATCTGGACCCCATAAGCCACACCCACCTCAGTAGGTGTCACTTTTGGACATGTCCCTTTATGCCCGGATGCATACTGGGACAGCGTCAGTTCTCTTGCTAGAATTATTTTGGGCCCCATTGTGTTGGGGAGGTTCTACTCGATGACCTCCACCGCTTCCCTACGCCACACGGACCCCTTAAGACACACCCACAACATGCTGGGTTTTGCTAGACGTGTCCTTTGATGTCCGTGCACATCCTCGGGCTACGTCCACCTACTGTCTAGCAACAGTGCAATTGGTGGAAATGAATAGTATGTGAAAACACACTGTAGCACATGTATAAAAAGACATGGTGTTTATTAAACAGTAGAACTTTTACAGTGTGGGGGCGTGGCCTCGTAGTCTGAAGTTGCATGCATACTACATACCTGCTTACTAAAAAAAATCCTACTTCTTTATTGGTTAATTAGTACCTACTAGTTCACAACTTGTAGCTACAGTGTAGAAACCAACACACTGAATTTAATTGACTGTGCTATCTGGACTCCATAGGTCACGCCCACTTTATATCCCACCCCATTCTCTCCTTATAGTTTATTGGTGTCAAAGCCATGAGCCGTCTTGTGAGATCATTCGACATTGATCTATTATTATTATTGTTATTAATAGCCCCATGATATGGTTTTTCGGACCATGCTCACATTTTACATTTGTATGAATTTGACAGTAACATTTTTTAAGGAGAGCAGAAATATTTAAAGTGTTTAAAGTTTAGGTTTGTTTTCCTAAAACAGCAAAGCAGAGACAACAGTTTTGATTTGCTATTTTTTACTTTTGTGGAAAAGCATCATTTTAATTTTCCTTTTTCTTTTTTTCCTGTTTTTTTTTAAATAATTTAGATAGATATTAGATAGTTTCTTAAAGTTTAAGTATTTGTGTGGAATGTTATCCAAAGCCACTTAACAATTAACCCAACTTGGTTGGGATCAAAACGCAGGGTTGGTACAGCGTCTCTGGAGGAATGAGAGTTAAGGGTTTTGCTTAAGGACCTATATTGGTAAGTTCACTGAACATGAAGATTTGAACCCACGACCTTCTGTTTGATAGCCCAACACCCGAACCACTGAACCCCCATGCCCCAGGATTTGACACCTCTGTCATAGTTTTCATTACAGGATCAAACCTAATGCACTATGCACTGTATAATACAGCGTCTTAAAACTGGGAACTGGCCCTCGTCATGTTCACGTGAAGAGAACCATAATTTCCCCATTTCATGTTTCATGTTTCATGTTTACATCATCGCTATGAGGGAGGAGGCGGAGCCTTTTGCTTCCTCCTCCTGAAGATTTATTACAAAGAGCATTAAGAAGCTTCTGTAGCGGTAAATCCCCTCTGCAGCTGGTTTTTGATAGATGTCTCGTGTATTTTATCTGATGTTTGGGATTTTCACAATGGCCTCCTGTTGCTTAGTGACTGAATCATCTGCATGAAATCATTTTTAAAAGTATGCGAACACCTTGCTGGGCTACTGGTTCCACACTGTCAATGTTTTGGGGTGGAGCTCATGTACTAATGGAAATAAACTTGTTTATTCAGATTACATAATAAACAAACCACTTGTGGACCCAACAAAGATAACTTGAGGCGGTGAGGGGTGCTCTGATATTTGCCTCCACATAAAATCCGCATGCTGAAGTTTGTGTGTGTGTGTGTGTGTGTGTGTGTATATATATATATATATATATATATATATATATATATATATATATATATATATATATATATATATATATATATATATATGTGTGTGTGTGTATATATACACACACAGTGCATCCGGAAAATATTCACAGCGCTTCACTTTTTCCACATTTTGTTACGTTACAGCCTTATTTGAAATTGTATTAAATTGATCTCTTTCCTCAAAATTCTACACAAAATACCCCATTATGACCATGTGAAAAAAGTTTTCTTGAGAGTTTTGAAAATTTATTAAAATTAAAAAACAAAGAAATCATATTTACATAAGTATTCACAGCCTTTGCTTAATACTTTGTAGAACCACCTTTGGCAGCAACTACAGCCTCAAGTCTTTTTGAATATGATGCCACAAGCTTAGCACACCTATCTTTAGGCAGTTTTGCCCATTCTTCTTTGCAGTACCTTTGAAGCTCCAGCGGCCAGCTCTAGGAAGAGTCCTGGTGGTTCCAAACTTCTTCCATTTACGAATGATGGAGGCCACTGAACTCATTGGGACCTTCAAAGCAGCAGAAATTTTTCTGTATTCTTCCCCAGATTTGTGCCTCGAGACAATTTTGTCTCGGAGGTCTACAGACAATTCCTTTGACTTCATGCTTTGTGTTTGCCCTCTGACATGCAGTCAACTGTGGGACCTTATATAGACAGGTGTGTGCCTTTCCAAATCATGTCCAATCAACTGGATTTACCACAGGTGGACTCCATTTAAGCTGTAGAAACATCTCAAGGATGATCAGTGGAAACAGGATGCACCTGAGCTCAATTTTGAGCTTCATGGTGAAGGCTGTGAATACTTATGTAACTGTGATTTCTTAGTTTTTTATTTTTAATACATTTTCAAAACTCTCAAGAAAACTTTTTTCACATGGTCATAATGGGGTATTTTGTGTAGAATTTTGAGGAAAGAGATGTATGTATATATAAATCGTCTGTCGATTCCGATTTTTGAGGTCACAATTCGATTTAGAAATGATTTTCGATTCAGAAATTATTTTTCAGTGTAAATGGTCTATAAATTTTGATTTACAAGATGAAACGACAATATAAACAAATAGAACATTTATTTAAAACAATACTTTTAGGTTCCGTCCTATATCAAATCTTTTTGCATCATTTTATATTTATAAAAAAAATAGGATTGTGCATAAAATTCTGTAATTAAAATTACTAATAAAATTAGTATTAGGTTAGCTTAGCTGCCCGGCATTTTCTTAAATTAAAAAATATATATATATTAATGAACAAAAAAATCATAATGCCATGGTGCATTAGCCTTTAATCAAAAATAAAATACAAACTTTACAGTCATGGTGCATTTATTTATTTTTTTTAAATCTTTGAAACTTAACCTTAAAAATAAAATACATACTTCAGTCTTTTTAACTGTATAGCACCAACATTTGCAAAATTTTCAAAACTTAAACTTAAATATTAAATATATTTTTCAACAACAAGCTTGGTGTATGTTGGCTGAGTGGATACGTAAAATGGTTACAAACATTATAATTAAAACAAGGTTAGATTTATAAATGTTTTGATTAAAAACAATAACGCTAATATTTAAAATTTTAAAGTGAATACTGATCATGTTTAAGGCTTCTCTAACAATTGAATTCTGCCATACAGTGGCCAAATTACAGGATGCAGTTTATAAAATATAACGGGGAAATATAATGTATTGTCTGGCGTACCACAGTTTAATAACCTCTGTCATAGGTTGTAAATACAGGCTGTATTAACTACCTGGGGGTATAAAACACCATTTAGAACCTACACAACTGTCTTTTTTAATTAATTGACCATGAACCATACCGTACTGTGAGGTCCGTACCGAACAGTGAATTTTGTACCGTTCCACCCTTAGTACTTGGTGCAAACTGCATCCCTCAATCCTCACAGCATGGCTTTCTGGTTTCCCTTGTTCTGTGAGTAGGTTTTGGTAACGTCCTCTGACAGGACCTGTCGGCACACATGACCTCGAACTGCCAAAGATCTGCTATGAAGATTTTATATACTTTGGTCCTGATAAACCGGCTCTCTTTTCGCTTTTGTTCTCTGAGGAACAGGATGGAAATGCCGCTAGTGCTGGAGTTGTGTACGGAACATCCAGCTGTTTACAATGTACAGTACAAAACCAGGGTCTGTTTAACTGCCTCACTGTTTAAATTAATGTTATGACTTCATGGTTTGGGAATATCTGAGATTGATGTCTGATGAATGTGGCCGTTTCATTTGGATGTGTGGTTTTACTTTCGCTTTCTGTGTTGGGTAATTCGTACACACATACACACACACACACACACGGAGTCGAATTTCACATAGTTCACATTCAGATCTGGTTGCTGTCTTTGACTTTATGGCACATTAAACTAAATTAAATATAATTGAGGTGTATATGATCATTTGTCTACGTTCCAGTCCTTAAATCTGATTGGCTGAGCCGTTTGTCCAGCTTTGTGTTTAATTGCTCTTTGGGCTACTTAGATGCCTTAATCTCATACTGTAAACAAACCCAGATGGGTATTGACCTGTTTGATAAAGACGATTATTTAATTTTTTTGTCCGATTCAGCGATTAATCGAAAAAATAATCGACCAATTAATCGATTATCAAAATAATCGTTAGTTGCAGCAGCCCTACTCTATAGGGAAAAAAACTGGGACGTGCCATCACTTTAAACTAAATTAAATGAAATTGAGGTGTACTGTATATAATCATTTGTCCACATTTTGTCCAAACAGCTAGTTCCGGTCCTTAAATCTGATTGGCTGAGCCGTTTGTGCAGCCGTGACATTATTGACAATAACACACACCTCTGACCGCTTCAAAATCGAATCAATGTGTGAAATACAATATTTTTCTTTTTATATGTTTGTTTATTTCTTAACTGTCTTCTGTAATTTGGCCACTAGATGTCAGTATTTGATTGTGGAAACCCGTTTCTCAGTGATCAGCATTTACTTCAAAAACTCGGACTAGATTACTAGTTAATAAATTAGTACCTTATTGCGATTAGTACCCTCTCGTACCTTATTGCTTTATTGTATGTGATGATCAGTGGGTAGGTAATTGACTAATCTGATGTCTGTTTAGGTCGGCGTGCATCAGGGACGTAGCAGTGCGAGATGGAGGACGGTGGCGGAGGGGGTTTCGTAGAGTTCGACGTGCCCGAGTTCAGCAACGTCGTGCTGAAACAGTTGAATGAGCTTCGGTTGCAGGGGAAGCTCTGCGACATCATCGTGCACATCCAGGGCCGGCCATTCCGCGCTCACAAGGCCGTGCTGGCTGCCAGCTCGCCGTACTTTCGGGACCACTCGGCGTTGGGCACCATGAGCGGCCTGTCGTTGTCGGTCATCAAAAGTCCGGCCGTTTTCGAGCAGCTGTTGGCGTTCTGCTACACCGGCCACATGGAGTTGCACCTGCGTGACGTTGTCAGCTTCCTCACGGCCGCCAGCTTCCTGCAAATGCAAGCAGTCATCGACAAGTGCACCCAGATCCTGGAGGGCCTCCACTCCAAGATCAGCCGCCCTCCACCCGGGGCAGCGGAGACCGACGACGAGCTCGACTGCAATGGGGACAAAGAGGCCGGAACGTTCCTGTACCCCACCCAGATATCGCCACCTTATCACCCTAGGAAGAACCGACGTGGCGAGGCCACCAAGGTAGGGCGGGGTTTTGTGCACTTAGTAGAAGAAGGTCCATCGGATCGCGGCGGGAGCGACTGTGCCTCGGAGCAGGAGGCCTTGCCTGAAGCCGAACCTGAGCAGGTGGACCTGATCGACAGGAACGGGCAAGTGACGGATGTCCGCGTCAAGTTGGAAAAAGTGGAGCATCCCAGCTACTCTGACAGCTCGTCGGCGGGGGACGATGGCTACAATACTGAGCTGGTGGACGGGGAACAGGTGCTCGCAGTAACTGTGGGATCTTCTGGGTCTGTGATGCCTTCGGGTCGCCATTCCTACCCGGGACTTCCGTCGTCCTACTTCAATATCGGGGCTCCCGCTGCCTCTCGGTCGGTTATATACCAGAGTGCCCCGCCCCGACTCAAACGGCCCGCGTCCCTCCCGGCCGACCTGCTGCCTCAGCTGAAGTCCACTGTTGAGGATGGCGATGCCGCGCCGCCCACAGGACCCTCGTTCGAGAACGACATGCGGGAACGGGGTCTGCGCAGCCAGTGGTACTCCTTCAACGAGCGCCTGGTGTGCGTCTACTGCGGCAAGTCCTTCAACCAAAAGGGCAGCCTCGACCGGCACATGCGCCTGCACATGGGCATCACCCCGTTCGTGTGCAAGTACTGCGGCAAGAAGTACACCCGCAAAGACCAGCTGGAGTACCACATCCGCGGGCACACCGACAACAAGCCCTTCAACTGCCAGATCTGTGGCAAGTGCTTCCCCTTCCAGGGAACCCTCAACCAGCATCTACGCAAGAAGCACATGACCTCCAATGCCGACATCAACAGCCATTCGTCTGCCCCCCCGGAAGGGCACGCCGACGGGTCCGAGCCAGAGTGCAAAGCCCCGTACGCCGACGACAAGGAGACAGCCGCCAAGCGTAGTCCCGATGGGGCCACGGATCCCGATCCCAAGCTCAAAATGGCGAGTTAACGTCTCCGGGGTCAGGAGGGGGGGGGGTCGAAGCTCCACCATGCGTCGGAGACGAGCGGGAGCCGCGCACATTTTTTTACTTCTGCTGATTTGGACGCTGTTTTGATGGAAAGAATTCATTTTATACCGATTTTTAGGTTCAGGCAAGATGTCGCAGCTTTTGCAGCCTTTACGTTGGGATTTTTTTTGTTTTTTTTTTTTTTTTTTCGTCCTTCACAGTTTTTATAGACTTTGGGTTCCAGGTTTTTAAAATGTAGAGTAAAGCAGGCATGTTGCAATAAGGAATAATGTGAAAGCTCAGATAAGATGCTCATATCATGCTTTTACCTGTTTTTGCACATGGCCTCGAAACAGGCTGAACCGTTTGACCTACCGGTGCAAAAGCTTTGTGATGCATCTGTTCAATACCTCATCGTACTACGTACCACACTCATAAGACAGTATTTCAGACATTTCCTCAACAGGGTTCTACCTCAGTCAAGAACCTGAAAGGGGGTGGGATTTGGGGGGGAACTCACACAGCTACAACAGTTACAGTGTTAACTCTATTAACTTACCAGATACATACATCACTACTTAAAACCTCGGTACCACAGAGCCAGAGTCCTCACAGACTTGTGTGTGTGTGTGTGTGTGTGTGTGTGTGTGTGTGTGTGTGTTATTGGGGGTAAAGTCTACTTGCAGCTGCAGCACTGAACACATAATCCTGATTTTCTATATGTAGAGTGATTGTATATATCAGACATCTATAAGAAGATAACTATGAACAACGTAGAGATTTTAATATAAACAGTATAGTGTCCATCTTCATTTAGAACAGCATGTCATGGAACACGCACTTCATTCGCTCAGCTGAACTACTTGGTTTGATATCATGCTGTACTGAAAGTACTTGACGTTATGTTGAAATGTAAAAGCTGCAGGTTTTAAAAAAAAAAAAAAATTGTTATACAGTTTATGGTGTGACCGCTGTATCCAGAACCCAAATCTGCATGGCTCTGTTCCAAATAGCACTGAACGTGACGTTGTGGTGCACAACAATGGCCCACTGTGCACGTCTAGGTGTCATAGTAGAAACCCGTACAGCCGATTTTTAGACTCCGATTGCTTTCGTGGTTAGAGTCTTTTCAAATGTTCGGGTTCTCTGTTGCTGGTTACTAGTTTAGAATGTTGAAAGTAATATTGTTTTTCGAAGAAAAATTGTTCTGGAGATTTTGTTTGGTTTAGGAAGAATTCTGGAATGAAGTTAAAAAAAAGTGGCAGGGGTTGGTTTATTTAAGGGAGGTTATAGGTTTGGTTCAGGTTGAGGGACCTTCTGGGATTGGTTCAGTTTGAGAGGGTGCTTCTAGGGTTGGATCAGGTTGAGGGGCCTACTAGGGTTGGATCAGATTGAGGGGCCTACTAGGGTTGGTTCGGTTCTGGTTGTGGGGCCTACTAGGGTTGGCTCGGTTTAGGTTGAGGGGGACATTCTAGGTTTGGTTCAGGTTGAGGGACCTTCTGAAGTTCTGAACAACCTTCAGAGGTTGTTTCAGTTTAAGGAACATAAGTTTAGGAACAGAAAGTTAATTTTCTGGTGATGATTTAGTTTGTGGAACTTTCTGTAGAAAAAGGATGATTAGCTCAGTTTGTGAAACCTTCTGAAGGTGGTTTGCTCAGTTTGGGGAACCTTCCGTAGATGAGTTTGATTAGTTTGGGGGACCTTTCGGAGATGGCTCGCTCAATCTGGATGAACGTTCTTGATATTATTTATTTCGGAGAACCTTCCGTGCATATGATGGGATCCGTTGGTATGGGGAACCTTTCGAAGGTGGGTTTGGACGGTTTGGGAAACCTTCTGTAGATGAGTTCGATCGGTTTGGAGAACCTTCTGGCAGCGACGACAAAATCATCCTGACGGTATTTGGAACAGAGCCTATTTGCAGTTGATTACACACAACCAGAGAACGTTTTGATTGTAGCATCGCCGCCCAAAAGCGAATAAACGGACCAGCTGAAGTTCTGCATTCATCCATTCATTAGCTTATTCTCTAAAGACTGGATCTGTATCTCTGTGTATCGATAACCGATAGGAACCTGTTCTTGTTTATTAATAGATTATAAATATGCAGTAAGCTCTTCCCGTCATCGTCATCCTGCAGCATGTCGCCGGTGACATCACCGTATTGTGAACAAACCCAAGTGCCAGAATCCGTAACCGTCAGCAGGGGCGCACTACCAAAGCTTTTTATTACTTTTCCATTCGTCCATCTGTGTCGTGTGTTGGCGTGTGTGTGGGGAGGCGTGGACGGCAACGAAGCCGAGAACGGATTAAGCCATACAGAAGTAACGGGGTGATGGTTTTGGTTAGAGGGTTGTTAGTTGAGGATAAATTCAGTGACTGTTTATGTGCCTTTACGTGTTCCGCCTCTTCAGTTCTGCATCTTCACTCAGTCACGCGTTGAGATTTATAAGGAGTATAAGTCAGGAAGCGGAGCTCGACCGAGGCTCCGTAAAAGCTTCTTATGTTTATGTAATATAAGGGAGGAGGAGTTTATAAAAGACATGTTGCAAAAATTCAGTAAAATGCGGGGTGGGGTTGTAGGTAGCTTAAGAGTAAAAGGACAATCGAACAGATTTACACACCGGACCTACCTCGAGATAAACAATGGCTGTGTCTGAGATGACATCCTTCCATTGGTAGACGGGTTGATGGACAGTTTGCCATCGTCACGTTCTCGTTTCGGCTCAAGAGACACCAGGGGCTGGAAGTTCCTAAATCGATTCCTGGTTGGGGCGAACCAAGGGCAATTTTGTGTGGCATCTGCCTTTATCTGGGTGGGTGTTGGGTTGGGAGCCCTCTAGGGTTGGTTCTGCAATAGGAAACCCTTATGGTTTGGGTTGACGGAAACCTTGTAAAGTTTTTATTGGTGGAGGAAATATTTTGGGGTTGGTTCAGTGTTGAGGGAGTCCTTTTTGTGATTACTTTGGGTCAGGGGGCCCATTTTTGGGGTTAGTTCGTGGTGAGGGTAACGTTTGTGGTAGGACCGGGGTCGAGGGACCCTTTTGGGTTTGGATAAAAAGAACCTTTATGTGTTGGTTCAGGGGTGAGACAACCTTTCAGGTTAAGAGAACCGTTTGGGGTTGGTTCTGGTTCGAAGGGCCCTTTTTGGGGTTTCTTCTGGTTCGAAGGCCCAGAACCAATCTTCTGGGGTTGGTTCAGAGTCGAGGGTTTCTTTTGGGGGGTTGGTTTGGGGTCAAAGGACCCTTTTTGGTATTGTTCCAGGGTTTCGGGTAACCCTTTATGGTGTTGGTCCGAAGTCGAGGGACCCTTTTTTGGGTTAGGTTTGGGTTATGGGAATGTCTTTAGGGTTGGTTCTTGGTCGAGGAAACTTTTTGGGATTCTGACTCCGGTATCCTCTCACATTTCAAATTCTTGCTGGTAGTTACTTTTGGTCGAATAAAAGGACCAGTCTAGTTCGTCCCCAAAGGAGCCAGTCGGGGGGCAATTAGTATCTTCTCCAATGTACCAATCAGCATAGGACTTTGAAGGAAACCGGAGTACCTGGAGAAAACTTACTCAGGCACAGGGGAGGGGAGGGCCTTTTGGTTTCCTCAACCGGGACTCGAACCCGGGACCTTCTTGCCGGGCCGTTTCTAGAGGCAAGTAAGTGAAGCAGGTCATTTGAGACACAGCCATTCTACACCAGTCTACTATCAAACGTCACTATTTCACACTTTCTCAGCAGATTATTATTATTGTTATTATATTCTTATTCTTATTATTAGTGCATGTTTGTTAAATTCACTTTAAGTAAATCCTACCGCATGGCAATCAGGTGTATAATGTAAAAAGAAAAAAAAAAAAAAAAAAAGTACTGCAAATTTTCTTTTTTCTTCCTCTGGCATGCACTTGTTCTGCTCTATAATCCATCTCTCGCTGGAGAGACTCCACGCATTCGCGCAACTCTTTCTTTCGAACGGGACTCGCCGTCGAAAAACCTCGAATGTTCTTCCGCCGTGGAGGTTTTTAATGGCGATGGTGCTTTTTCAGGCGTTTTTACGACGGGGGGGATGAGGGGGCGGTTCCCGACTGCGTCTCGCGCCAACGTGACAAAGGCAGGCCGTCGGCGTTCAGGATCCGAGAGTGTTTACAGCCTCGGCCGCGGGAGCCTCGGGGCTCGCCGGCTTTCGACCGGAGCCGAACAATTTCAGGTAGTTTATGAACACTGATGTGGTAAAGTCTTCCGTCGGCGCTCGCAACCCTTCTCCACTGTGCGATATGCAAAAGCAATAGGGTTCCCACACCCGGGTCAGGTTCCGGATCGCGGCTCGGGTCTCGGACCGCGGGAATGATTACCCTCAGCGCCGTCTACTGGTCCCATGTGGAGACAAAGGCTGAGTTTCTGAACCTCACGCACACTATTTCGCTCCCGTTTCCATCTGTCCGATCCCGGATCCTGCCGCTTCCCTGAGAGCCAAATATCTCGGCATCCTCACGTCACAGGAACTGCAGATCAAATTCTGACAATCATGTCCTGAACTTAGCGAAACGTTTGGAGGGGACACTCTCGTCTTCGGGGATCTGGCGTAACGTTCTACTCAGGGTTCGTCTTCAGCTTCATTATGCACTTTTACTTCAGGTTAGGGAGACAAGGCCTCGCTAATGGGTGCCCGAACATTAGGGTCTGCCTCGCGGCGCACCTCCTGTTTCGAGCCTGTACTCGGCGTCTGAGCCTCGAGGAAGCGCCGGAGATCTTTGAAGCAATCAGCCATGGAAGTCCAACCTCATAAACCGACTGTGAACCTCAGAAACTCTGTTTTCTACAACTATGAAGTACGTTAAAGCTGATTGGTGCCGATTCTGTAACCGCTCACTCACCGGTTCTGAATTATTATTTCACAGCATGAATTTAGAAGACTATATTTATTCAAATGATATATTTTGCTCATAATCGTTGTCGCTGCTTTTCGGTTCTAAGTGGCTTGTAAATGGCTTTTTTATGGAATTATATCAATAAGATACATTTGTACAATAAAGATGCTGATTTAGCAAATGACTCGGTTTCTTTGTTCAAGTACATGTGAGATTCAGAGGAACTCGAGTTAGGAAAGTATCGGCACTCATGGTAAGTGACTGGCATAGAAATACGTTTTGCAGAGGGAACCCTTGTGAGGACCACAAAACTCAAGTTAGGAAAGTACCGGGTGTCCAAGCAGCTACAGAGAGCGTTCTCTGCCTGGACCTTCCAATGAGGAATCTGAAATTACCGTGGAATAAAAATTCTTAGTTGATTTTGCAGAGGGGGAACCCTTGTGAGGACCGGCACTCAGTGTGGGGAAGGGGACTATTTGAGCAGGCAGACAGTGTGATCTAGTTCAAGTAATTTATTTATAGAGCGCTTTTTACAACAGTACATTGTTACAAAGCAGCTTTACAGAGTTAAAGGCCTTTAAACCCCCAAAGAGCAAGCCGAAGCGACAGTGGCAAGAAAAAAAACCTCCCTGTTATGTTATTTCAAGGAAGAAACCTTGGGAGGACCAAGACTCAGTGGGGGACTCATCCTCCTTGAGCGGCCGGGCAGCAGCAACAGTGTAGGAAAGATAGTGTCGAGATCGGGACTATATTTAACAAATGGAAAAACTAACTGGTGTTAGTTTAATGTAAGTCCATTAAGGGGGTCCTGCAGGACCGCCAGTCCAATTAATATCCAGGTTCCATCCAGTAATCATCTTAGCCACAGTGCTTTGGCAGAGCCACGGATGAAGATATGACTACACCTTCAGGAAACCGGCCACACCTCAAAGCATTTAGAGCTAATAATAAAGCGCAGCATTTAAGTAATAAGTGATTGATACAGTGCAGCATGTGACTCAGACATCACTGACTAGAGCAGCATAACTAAAAGAGGCAAATACTGCAGACTACATAGTTGAGATGGCTCCCTGGAACCGCATCATTTCGGTGCCATTGATAAAATATAGGTAAGTATATGATGAAAATGGCATACTATATATTGTGGAATGTTGATGGTAAGATTGTTAATATTGATAAATTGTTAACATTGTTAAAGTTGAAATTCATTACAGTTCACGGTATTTCGAACAGCAATGGTTCTTAAGCAGAATCATTACAGTCATGGCCAAAAGTTTTGAGAATGATACAAATATTAATTTTTACAATGTCTACAGCTTCAGTTTTTATAATGGCAATTTTCATATACTCCAGAATGTTATAAAGAGTGATCAGCTTAACAGCAATTAATTGCAAAGTCAATACTTGCCTAGAAAATGAACTTTTGTGGGTGTTGTTGAGGACAGGGCTGGAGATCAATCTGTCATGATTAAGTAAGAATGACACCACTGGACACTTTAAAAGGAGGCTGGTGCTTGGCATCATTGTTTCTCTTCTGTTAACCATGATTATCTCTAAAGAAACACGTGCAGTCATCATTGCACTGCACAAAAATGGCCTAACGGAAGAATATCGCAGCTAGAAAGATTGCACCTCAGTCAACAATCTATCGCATCATCAAGAACTTCAAGGAAAGAGGTTCCATTGTTGCCAAAAAGGCTCCAGGGCGCCCAAGAAAGACCAGCAAGCGCCAGGACCGTCTCTTAAAAGTGTTTCAGCAGTGGGATCGGGCTACCAGCAGTGCAGAGATTGCTCAGGAATGGCAGCAGGCAGGTGTGAGTGCATCTGCACGCACTATGAGGCGGAGACTCTTGGAGCAAGGAGGGCAGCAAAGAAGCCACTTCTCTCCAAAAAGAACATCAGGGACAGACTGATATTCTGCAAAAGGTACAGGGAGTGGACTGCTGAGGACTAGGGTAAAGTCATTTTCTCTGATGAATCCCCTTTCCGATTGTTTGGGACATCTGGAAAACAGCTTATTCGGAGAAGATGAGGTGAGCGCTACCACCAGTCTTGTCTCATGCCAACTGTAAAACATCCTGAAACCATTCATGTGTGGGGTTGCTTCTCAGCCAAGGGAATCGGCTCTCTCACAGTCTTGCCTAAAAACACAGCCATGAATAGAGAATAGTACCAGAATGTCCTCCGAGAGCAGTTTGGTGATCAACAATGCCTTTTCCAGCATGATGGAGCACCTTGCCATAAAGCAAAGGTGATAGCTACATGGCTCAGGGAACAAAACATAGAGATTTTGGGTCCATGGCCTGGAAACTCCCCAGATATCAAGATCAGATCAAGAGACGGACAAACAAAAATCTACACATTCTGACAAAATGCAAGCATTGATTGTGCAAGAATGGACTGCTATCAGTCAGCATTTGGTCCAGAAATTGATTGAGAGCATGCCAGGGAGAATTGCAGAGGTGCTGAAGAAGAAGGGTCAACACTGCAAATATTGACTTGCTGCATTAACTCATTCTAACTGTCAATAAAAGCTTTTGTTACTCATAATATGATTGCAATTATATTTCTGTATGTAATAAAAACATCTGACACAAACACATAAAAACCAGAGGGCAGCAGATCATGTGAAAATATAATATTTGTGTCATTCTCAAATCTTTTGGCCATGACTGTAGTCCACACCGTTCACAACTTCAATTATAATTATGATAATGAGCTACAGTTTGCCATTTAAGTATATGAGGTAAATAGCATATTATATTTTGTGGGATGTTGACGGTAAGATTATGAAAAATAAACAATTTTTAAAATTAGTTAATGTTGAAATTCATTAGGGCTCACGGTATTTCGGACATCGTTAGTCCAAGCGCTTAATCATATTACGTACACGCAGTTTTCAACGTCTATAGAATGAATTATAATTAGGATAATGGACTACAGTTTGGCGAGATAATTATATGATAAAGATAGCCTACTATATTTCGTGGTATGTCGACGGTAAAATTATTAAAATCAATAAATTGTTAACATTGTTAACGTTGAAACTCATTACGGTTCACGGTATTTCGGACGCCATCGCTTCTCAAGCGGAATCCACGCTCTAGTCCACGCTCTTAATCATATTCCGTACACGCCGGTCCTAACGTCATCCGAATAAATTATAATTATGATAATGAGCTACAGTTTGCAGAGGTAATTATATGGTAAAGATGGCATAGTATATTTCGTGGGATGTTGATGGTAAAATGAATAAATTGTGAATATTGAAATTCATTACGTCTCACGGTATTTCGGACAGCAATGGTTCACAAGCTAATCGTCAGTCCACGCGCTTAATCCTATTCCGTACACGCTGTTTTCAAGCGAATGAATTATAATCAGGATAATGTGCTACAGTTGGCCGAGGTAATTATATGATAAAGATGTCATACTATATTTCGTAGTATGTCGACGGTAAGATTATTAAAATCAATAGATTTGTTAACATTTATAATTTGTTGAAAACCATCACGGCTGATGAATCTCCCAACCAGAGATGCACCTGCGCGTTGCTGGCCGCGCGCCCGACGCTGATTGGCCGCCCTCCGTGAAGGCGGGACTTGGCTGCAGAATACCGCGAAAGGATTCCAGGAACTCGGTGTCCGTCAAAACCGGATCGTACCTGATACAGGCGCTGTTTATAGCCATGTTTTGGCTTTAGCCGTCCAGTCCTGCGTTTCGGGGTCGGGCGCGTTGTTTTAACGTTCGTCTCGTTGTTATCTCGTTGATAGAAGACGCGTCGAACTCACAGAGCAGCTGGATTTCGAATTTAAGCTCGGCAGAATACAGTGTTATGTCATGGCTCTACAGCGACGCTGGAATATTATAGAACCGATGTGTTTGAATCTACGGTGCCGACGTTCGAATTGACGAACCCACCAGAATCAGTGAGAACACGCTGGGGATCTGTTTTTTAATCCTGTCCCGGGTACGTTTGAATAACTATCGCCGTTTGAAACCAATTAATGCATTGGAATATGACTACAGTAGTATTTCCAGGCTGGCGGGTACTGCGCATGCGCCGCGCTTTATGCTCTGAATACAGAGGATGCTCTCGGTTCGGGCAGACGGTTTGATTCATCATCCTTAAAATTATCTCCCCTCTCTTATTACATTCAGTAAATATGTCGAATTCCATCTTAATACACTGTCAATTCTCCTTTTGCTGTTGGGACAAACATAATAGCTTCATCGTCAGATAAGCAAGACGCTGCAGGATGTAAATATTCATTCATTCATTCATTATCTTCCGCTTAATCCTCTACTAGGGTCGTGGGGGGGTTCCATCCAGGGGAGAACGTTTTAGCAGATATACCCAGGACAACATGCCAATCCATCGCGGGCACGTACACTCACTCAGACACACACTATATAGGGGCAATTTAGAACAGCCATTCATTCATCCATTATAGAATAGAATAGAATAGGGATAAATTTGCCTACTGTGCATACACAGACAGGAGCGATGGGCATCCTTAAAAATGGCACCCGGGGGAGCAATTGGGGTTAGGTGCCTTGCCCAAGGGCACTTCAGCCATGGTAATTGGTGGGATCGGGACTCGAACCATGGACCTTCAGGTCACAAGATTGGTTCCTTAACCACAAGCCTATGACTGCCCCCACAAGCCCATTCTGCTTAATCCTCTTTTAGGGTTGCGAGGGGTAAGATGGGGTTCCCCATGCCCAACCAGGACAGGGAACCAATCTATCGCTGGGCACACACTCACTCACTCACTCACTCACTCAGACAGACACAAACACAGGTATATAGGGGTGCTTTAGATTGGGCAATTTGAAGTAGACATTAAATTCTTGTGGAAGGAAACAGGAGAAACCCCAGAAAACTCCACACATACTGGCATCCCCCGTGCTAAGAAGCAAACATTCTAACTACTAAACTACTAAGCCACTGCTTTGCCTTTTTATTCATTATATTTTGATTAATCCTCTACTAGGGTCATGGAACTGGACAAATACACCCAGGACATAGCGATCTATCGCTAGGCACACTCACGTGCAAACACACACACACACACTATTTGGTGAAATTTAGAGCAGTCAATTTACCTTAAATCCATGTTTTTGGACTGTGGGAGGAAACCGGAGAACCCGGAGGAAACCCACGTGGACACGGGGAGAACATGAAAACTTCATCCAGATTGGGATTCGAACCTGGATTACCAGCGCTGAGAGGAGAACATGCTAACCACTAAGACACCATGCCGAAGATGAAAATAACTTCATTCATTCATTCATTATCTTTCGCTTTATCCTCTATTAGGGTCGCGGTGGGGTTCCCTATGCCCATCCAGGGGAGAACGTCTCGGGCACCGGGCAGACCCTTCCAGGACAGGGCGCCAACCTATCGCTGGGCACACACTCACTCACACAAACACACTCTACATGGGGCAATTTGGAGAACTCAATTGACTTGATCCATGTTTTTGGACTGTGGGAGGAAACCGGAAAATCTGGAGGAAACTCACACCCAGATGGGGATTCGAACCAGGAATCCCTAGTGCTGAGAGGCACATGTGCTAACCACTAAGCCACCGTGCCGCCCTGAAAATAACTTGCATAATATAATAATAGTAGTCGAATATTGTATTGAATATCTTTCTGTTTTTGAAGCACGGGTTCTAATTACCTGGTGAGTACATGGTGTGGCAGGTTGTGGAAAGTACCTGCTTTTACTTTCCCTTTGAACATTTAAACTGTGTCCTGCCTGAAGCAGTTATCTGTTTCTATATAGCTTTATATATAGACCTTCCCTGTTTTTATTAGAAAGTCCCTAGAACCACGTATTATTTAATCAGGTAGGAACATTTGGAAATGCCAGACCAAGTACATGAGCAGCTCATTGGATAACTATCGGCACAACCCTTATTTTAAATCAACAGAGAAATTGTTGCATGAAACACAAGAGTTCGAGCAAATCCTGATTTTAATATTGGCCGTAAATAAAATAAATAAATAATGAAACTAAAATTTATTTAAGTTTATGGTACTTGACCGGCGCTCTATGTTGTAGAACTTTAATTTATAATGTGTGTGTAATTACTTTATTGTGTGATCCTTTTTTATGAAGTTGTTTTATTTGGGTGCTTTTTATTATACATTACTGTATTAATTAAGAGGTACTTTATTTTGAGTGGAACTTCATTTCGAGGCTGGTACTTTATTTTGTGGGTGGTACTTTATTCCGAGAGGTACTTTATTTCGAGAGAGGTACATTTTTTTCGGGTGGTACTTTATTTCAAGAGGTACTTTATTTTGAGGGTGGTACTTTATTTCAAGAGAGGTACTTTATTTTGAGGGTGGTACTTTGCTTCGTGTGGTACTTTATTTCGAGGGTGCTACTTTATTTCGAGTGGGACTTAATTTTGCAGGTGGTACTTTATTTGGAGGGTGGTAATTTATATTGGGTGGGACGTTATTTCAAGGGTGGTAATTTATTTTGGGTGGGACGTTATTTGATTGGTTGATTGGTATGTTCCAATATGGTTATTTTATTAAATCAGACTGAAATCTAATCGTGTTGTTATTATGTTCGATTCCAATTCTTAACTGTTTTTATATCTATGTTGTAGAACTGTAATTTGTTATATGTGTGTGATTACTTTATTGCGTGGTCCTTTTTTATGAAGTTGTTTTATTTAGGTTTACTTTATTATGTATTACTGTATTAATTAAGAGGTAATTTATTTTGAGTAGGACGTTATTTCGGAGGTGGTACTTTATTCCGAGAGGTACTTTATTTCGACGGTGGCACTTTATTTCGAGAGAGGTGCATTTTTTTCGGGTGGTACTTTATTTCGAGAGGTACTTCATTTGTCTTTTGCCCCTGACATCACCACTAGCTCAAAGTGGATATCTGCCTGCCACACCGACATTCGAATTCAATTCAGCAAAAACCCAGCTTCTTATAATCCGAGCTAAACCCTTAATCCATCATGACCTGACCTTCAACACCGATGGCTCCACAATCTCTCCAACCGACTCGGTCCGTAACCTTGGTTTCATAATTGACTCTCATCTTAAACTCTCTGATGATGTTCCTGCAGTTTCCTTCTGTAGAACATCAGGAAGATCAGACCTTTCTTGACTGAACATGCTACTCAGCTGTTAGTCCAAGCCCTCATCCTATCCCGGCTCGATTACTGTAATGCATTGCTTGCCGGTTTCCCAGCTTGCATTATCAGGCCTCTACAACTGATTCAAAACTCTGCAGCCCGATTCGTGTTCAACCATCCCAAGAACTCATGTCACTCCACTGCTCCTCTCTTTCTCTCCATTGGCTCCCTGTAGCTGCTGCATTCAGTACAAGGCACTGACTCTGGCCTACACGACAATCTCTGAATCTGCCCCCTCTTACCTTCACTCTGTATTTCCAAAGTACACTCTGACTCGTTCACTTTGCTCTAGTGATGAATGTTGCCTGGTAATTCAACCTCACCGTGGTGCTAATTCTCACGCCGTTGTGTTCACCACTTCAAAATGGTGGCCTCGTAATGTAGAGTCACTTGGGATCTTTAAGGATCAACTGAAAACATCTCTCTCACAAACACCTGATATATATATAAGGGGTGGGTGGGGTGCAGGATGGGATAATGATCAGGTTTGACAATTCTAAAGTGTAGCTGGTTTTTCCTTAACTGCTGATTGTGGTGTTCTCATTTGTAAGTCGCTTTGGATGAAGGCGTCTGCTAAATGACTCAATGTAAATGAATACAACTAATGAAGTGATGTTGATGTGCTATCAGACATGGCCGAGAGTCGGAGCGGCTCGGTGACCAGCTGAGGTCCTGCTGCAGGAACCTTCTCCGGCTGAGAGCATGTACAGGAAGAATGGCCTTCCTGTCAGCTTCAGCATCACCTCCACTACGCAGGTATTGTCCACACACACACACACACAGATGCATCCACAACCTACAATAACTGCCATGAAAAAGGAGTGTAGTTGCTTAGAATTATTGTGTGTATATTAAAGCAATAAGTCTTGTTAGGAGGTTGTTATACCTCTTTTCCTCGATTTTTTCACAATAATACACAACCTCGAGCGCCTTATTGCTTTTATAAAATGGTTACTAACACACTATAATAAAAAAATAAGGTTTGATTGATTAAAGCATTCATTGACAGCAAAATCGTTAATGATCTGGTTTGAAATGAATGCTGACTGCTGAGTAACAGGATTCTGGTTTCTCTAACGATCAAAGAACTGCCATTTGGTGGCCAAAATATTGAACATAGTTAAATAAAACAGTCATATGAATCGGCTCGCTGTTTAGATTAATCTGTACTATATAATTAAAAATAATCTATTATATATCACACATTGAGACGAATGTGAAGCAGTCAGAGGTGTGTGTTGTTGTCAGTAATGTCCCGACTGGAGTATGACTGTGTGTGTGTGTACTGTATATATGTGTGTGTGTGTGTATATATTTATATATATATATATATATATATATAGTGGAGTTTCCATGTTCTCCCCGTGTCCGCGTGGGTCTGTGTGAGAACCTCCGGGTTCTCTGGTTTCCTCCCACAGTCCAAAAACATGGATCAAGTCAATTGAGTTCTCCAAATTGCCCCATATAGAGTGTGTATGTGTGCGTGAGTGTGTGCCCAGCGATAGATTGGTGCCCTGTCCTGGATGTATCTGCCCAGCGCCCCAAATGTTCTCCCCTGGATGGGGGCGACGCTAATAACACACACACACTACAACAATGACACACACTACAACAATGACTTTAATGTCTCATTACACTCAGAAATAAAAGCATAGTACAAATAAGGAACCGGAGTTTTAATAATTTCGGGAATCTATAAACCTAAACTGTTGACTCGTGAAATTCATTGACGAGTCAACAGTTTAAAAAAAAAAAAAAAAAAAAAGACCGAATGTCATTGCCTTTAACAGATAGAACAGCTGAACACCCTCGTGACCTTCTTTGGCCAATAGATGGCGCGGCATACATGGGGTTAGTTCAAGCAAGATAATGTGTTTAACCGGCTGACGTGATGCGCACTGCTTTCTTTTGGCGCCATCTGGTGACATAATCTCGTCATTGCACGTGTTTTCCAACCTTTTTAACATTAATCTGGATTAAGTTGGAATCTCGTGTAATTTTGGGGAGCTTGTCAATGTGAAGGCGGTTGTAGGCTTGTGGTTCAGGAACCATTCTTGCGACCTAACCCCCAATTGCATCACGGGCGCTGCTCTGGGTACGTGTGCTCAGCTCACTCAGGGTGTGTGTGTGTTCTGCATGGATGGTTTAAATGTGGATGACTAATTCCTCTGTGTGTAAGTATTGTAGGCGAAATTAATTAATTACCTTTAATCGCTTTTTTTACTGGATTTTAACTATTTACATACTACGTGATGAGAGACGTGTGTTTTATTAATCATTCGTTGTCTTCCTCTTAATCCTTTCCTAGGGTCATGTGTGTGTGTGTGTGTGTGTGTGGGGGGGGGGGGGGTCCCATGCCCATCCAGGGGATAACGTTTCAGGGAGCTGGGCAGATACACCCAGGACAGGGCGCCAATCTATTGCTGACGCACAGACTCACTCACAGATTTTGGACTGTGGGAGGAAACCGGAGAATTTGGAGGAAACCCACGTGGACATGGGGAGAACATGGAAACACCACCCAGATTGGGGTTCAATTCTGTAATCCCTAGCGCTGAGAGGTGGATGTACTGACCACTAGACCACCGTGCCGCCCGCATTGAGAGACCATTTAATCAATTCCATGATCTTCTTGTTTCGAAGAGCAGTTGCTAAAAGAGTCTTTGCAGACGAGACAAGACCAAGAAGCCTAGCAGGGATTCAATAAGGGACAGAGAGGGACCGAAAATGTGACCGCCTTCCACGAGAGCGAATAGTATATTATTATATAATTTTATAACATCAAACAATACACACCAATTTGAACATGAGATGCACATATAAATATTTGTGGAAAACATAAATATCAAATAACTTTAATAATATTATATCTGGGTAAAGGACAGCACGGTGGCTTAGTGGTTAGCACGTCTGCCTCTCAGCGCTAGGGATTCCCGGTTCGAATCCTAATCTGGGTGGTGTTTCTCCAGTTTCCTCTCACAGTCCAAAAACATGGATCAAGGTCAATTAAATTGCCCCATATAGAGTGTGTTTGAGTGTGTCTGTGTGAGTGAGTGTGTGCCCAGCGATAGATTGGCGATCTGCCCAGTGCCCAAAACGTTCTCCCCTGGATGGGCATGGGACCACCCCCCCCATGACCCTAGTAGAGGATAAAGCAGAAGATAATGGATGGATGGGTAAAGCTAATCAAAATACAATAAAAATAATAGAAAGTGTCAATAATACTAATAAAAATACAACAATACTACAAATTGTACATTTTAGGTCATTTAGGTAACCATTTTTGTGAAATTTGTCAGACATTAATGAACATAATGAACGTCTGTCTGTGATTCCGATCTTTTTGAGCCTTAAGAGAAGGTCTCAAAGGTCACTGACGGCCTACTATAGCTGTAACGTGTGTGTGACTGTGTATTTACAGGACAGCAGCAGTTCTGAGTCTCTGCAGTGGCCCACTTTGGTCTCCGAGAAGAGTTATGATGCTGTGGTGTTTGATGTGCTGAAGGTAACAGCAGAGGAGTTTGCCGTAAGTAGCATCAACGTATGTCATGGGTTCACGTTGCGGGGGTCAATTTCACTGCGTTGGCTCAGACCTTAACCTGACGGTACTGAAAAGTCTGGCGCGTGCGAATACGCACTGTGTTCCCTGTTCTCTCAGATCGCGACGTATGGCGAAATCATAATCTGCCTCAAGGGACCCACAGAGCGCTATATTTGTGACATTTATGATGTGAGGCGCCACCATCACCAAAACACGTTGTCTCAAAGCGGGTTTACAGGGCTTTCTAAAACCATTTTCTCCTGTGGCCCCATGGGAAAATTAGTTGCCCTCCCCTGGTCTAGGTTGGTTTCAGTCAGCAGCGCACCTGTGCTTGCCGTCGCCAGGGTAGCAGTATGCCAAGAAACGTATCTGAACACCCTTCATTTCAAGGCTGCCACATCCATCAGGGTAGATGTAGTCACAAGCAGTATTGCTATTTATACCACGTAGACAGAACGTGGGAAAAATAGACTTTAAGATGGCAATGAGTATCCAGACGCACCTTGTGCAGAGTGTAAGATTGGAACCTTGACACTGGAATTGTCTGAAGGGTTTGGTTTAAAGCAGTTATGGGATGTTCTTTCTTTCTTTTCAGGGTCAGATCACCTTGATGGATGCTCCTGTCTTCAAAGCAATACAACCTGAGGTCAGATGTCATGCCTTTCGTTCTCTTTCATTCTGGATTTGGCGTTAAATTGGTCTTTGGTTCTCAGTTCTCATCGTTTTATCACTGAGGGGCAGCGTTGTTAACTTTATCAGCTGTATGGAGGACTGTTAGTTGAGAGAGGCTCAGATCTCCTTCACACAGCAGAACATTCATGGTCCTGTTGATCTGGTGACCTCACAAATAAGAGGTAGGTGGCGCCATTGCAACGTAGTTGATGCCGTCTGTGAGGTAAGGCTGCAGAGGAGGCACTCAGATGTGCAGATAGAATTACAAACTCAAAGCTTTTTAGGTTAAATGAACTTTACTTATGGAAAAAAAAACTTTATTTGGTTCCTTTAACTTCGAGTCGACAGAAACCAAACTGCATGATGATAGGAAAATCAACCTCTCACTGTCTGTCTGAGTGTGTGTCTGAGTGTGTATATGTATGTGTGTTTTTATATATATATATATATATATATATATATATATATATATATATATATATATATATATATATATACTAGGGCTGTATTCAACTACAGATTTTCGTAGTCGAATCTGATTCGTCAGAATTTCCCTATAGTCGACTGATAGTCGAATCAGTTAAAATTTCACCACAAGATGGCGCTATAAGCATAGTTTTTAAAAAAGATTCTTTTTTTTACATTTTACTTGTTTTTCTAACAAAAGAAAACCATTTTTTTTGTTTTTCTTTTTTATTTTAGAAATTAGGATGATTTTATTTGACAAAAGGCTATATATATAACGAAAACAAAGACATTTCATGTAAAAACTAATGCTTAGCATGGACACCCCCATGTGGTCAAAATGGTACATTCGACTATGAGGTTCATAGTCGACTACGGTTCTCCGAATTGAATCTTCGAATTAGCGAATATTGCAGCTCACCCCTAATATATACTGATTGACAATCAATTTCACATGCTGTTGCGCAAATGGAATAGACAACAGGTGGAAATTAGTGGCAATTATCAAGACACACTCAATAAAGGAGTGGTTCTGCAGGTGGACCACAGATCACTTCTCAGTACCGGTGCTTTCTGGCTGATGTTTTGGTCATTTTTGAATGTTGGTGGTGCTTTCACACTCGTGGTAGCATGAGACTGACTCTACAACCCACACAAGTGGCTCAGGGAGTGCAGATCATCCAGGATGGCACATCAATGCGAGCTGTGGCAAAAAGGTTTGTTGTGTTTGTCAGTGTAGTGTCCAGAGCCTGGAGGCGCTACCAGGAGACGTGGAGGAGGTCGTAGGAGGGCAACAACCCAGCAGCAGGACCGCTACCTCCACCTTTGTGCAAGGAGGAACAGGAGGAGCACTGCCAGAGCCCTGCCAATGACTTCTAGCAGGCCACAAATGTGCATGTGTCTGCACAAACGGTTAGAAACCAACTCCATGAGGATGGTATGAGGGCCCGACGTCCACAGATGGGGGTTGTGCTCACAAACGCTTGGCATTTGCCAGAGAACACCAGGATTGGCAAATTCGCCACTGGCGCCCTGTGCTCTTCACTGATGAATGCAGGTTCACACTAAGCACATGTGACAGACGTGACAGAGTCTGGAGACGCCATGGAGAGCGATCTGCTGCCTGCAATATCCTGCAGCATGACTGGTTTGGCAGTGGGTCAGTAATGGTGTGGGGTGGCATTTCTTTGGAGGGCCACACAGCCCTTCATGTGCTCGCAAGAGGAAGCCTTACTGCCATTAGGTACCAAGATGAGATCCTCAGACCCCTTTAGAGACCATATGCTGGTGCGGTTGGCCCGGGGTTCCTCCTAATGCAGGACAATGCTAGACATCATGTGGCTGGAGTGTGTCAGCAGATCCTGTAAGATGAAGGCATGGAAGCTCTGGACTGGCCCGCCCATTCCTTAGACCTAAATCCAATTGAGCACATCTGGGACATTATGTCTCGCTCCATCCACCAAAGTCACGTTGCACCACAGACTGTCCAGGAGTTGGCAGATGCTTTAATCCCGGTCTGGGAGGAGATCCCTCAAGAGACCATCCGCCACCAGGAGCATGCCCAGGCGTTGTATGGAGGTCATACGGGCACGTGGAGGCCACACACTATACTGAGTCTCATTTTGACTTGTTTTAAGGACATTTAAGGATCCAACATCAAAGTTGGATGTTTTTTTCAATTTAATTTTGTGTGTGACTCCAAATCCAGGCCTCCATTGGTTAATAAATTTGATTTTCATCGATGATTTTTGTTTAATTTTGTTGTCAGCACATACACACACACACACACACACACACACACACACACACATATATATATATATATATATATATATATATATATATATATATATATATATATATACATGCATGTGTACATATTCTTCTGTGTGCAGACGACCGTGTGTGTGCTGCCTGTGTGAGGGTGTTTGCACGCGTGTATGTTTGTGTGCGTGTGTGCACGTGTGCGTTTCTGTATGCACGTGTGGGTGTGTGTGCACGTGTGCGTTTCTGTGAGCACGTGTGTGTGTGTGTGTGTGTGTGTCCGATGTGTGTGTGCTGCTGTAATGGTAAATCGGACACTTTTCGGTTACACAAGCTGAACAGTTTTCTTCCTTTTCTGAATAAAAGCCTGTAATTTAATGAATAATAAAAGGAAGTGAAGGTTCTGAGGGAACCAAACTGAATCTGCCTCCAGAACGATTTAATGTGAGAAACAGAGATCTCCTCACTCCAGGGAGAATGCGGCCAAACATCCAATCACAGATTAATGTGGGTGGCCTGCAACTGATGCTGCGCTAAAAATATGTCTCTCTCCCTCTCTCTCTGCAACAAAGAACAATTTCCAAAAGTTTCTGCTCACGCACGCGGAAACTTGGGCTCCTCCGACCACGATTTCGACACGTCTGAATGTTTCCAGCCACGTTTCCTCTGTGCTGCCTGAAGGCCGACAGTAAAACTATACCATAAAGCTCTCTCATTACATTTCCACATTACAGCTTCTGTCTTCATTCCAGGGTTCCCATAAATGTAAGTGTTTTACAGGAACGTGCTCTCAGCTGGAGCCGGAGTTCCACTGGAACCCGCAGCTGATAACGTCGACTTCAAACGGCACGGCCAGCCGTAAAGCTGTGTCTTTAAAACGCACCGCGAGGTTTAACATACCAGTGTTCAACAAACGCACGTTATATAATGTGAACATGGGTAAAACTCAACACGTTGCACTCGACATGCTGCATTCAACACACAATACTCAACATGTGACTCACAATTTTCAGGACTCAACACAAAGCACTTGCAATGCAGCACACATCACGCAATGCTCGGCACTCAACACAAAGCTCTCACAACGCAACATGCAGTACTCAACATGCGACTCGCAATAGTCAGGACTCAACACCAAGCACTCACAATGCAGCACACAACACGCAATACTCAGCACTCAACACAAAGTACTCACAACGCTGCATGCAACACGCAATACTCAACATGCGACTCTCAATATTCAGGACTCAACACAAAGCACTCATAATGCTCGGCACACAACACGCAATGCTCAGCACTCAACACGCAATACTCAGCACTCAACACAAAGCACCCACAACGCTGCATGCAACACTCAACATGTGACACACAATATTCAGGACTCGACACAAAGCACTCAACACAATACTCAGCACTCAAAACAAAGCACTCACAATGCAGCACTCAACACAATACTCAGCACACAACATGTCATACTCAGCACTCAACACAAAGCACTCACAATGCAGCACTCAACATGCAATACTTAGCACACAACATGCAATACTCAACACATAATATTCAGCGCACACACAAAGCACTCAACATGCAGCACACAATACTCAGCACTCAACTCTCAATACTCAACACTTTATACTCAGCACAAAGCATGCGACATGCAACGTGCAATACTCAGCACTCAACACACAGTACTCAACAAATAATACTCAGCACTCAACATGCAGCATTTAACACACTACTTAGCACTCAAAACTTAGCACTCAACATGCATTACTCAACATAAAATACTCAGCACTCAACAAATAATTCTCAGCACTCAACACAAAGCACTCACAATGCAGCATGCAATACACAGCACTCCACATGCTATACTCAGCACTCAAAACAAAATACTCAACATGCAGCACTCAAAATGCTGCATGCAATACTCAGCACTCAACATGCAGCATACAATGTTCTACACTCAGCACTCATCATGCAGTATTTATCATAAAGCACTCAACCCTCAACGCGTTGCAATCAACTCGCTATGCTCAATACTCAGCACCCCACACCGCATTCATCATGCTGCACCACCCCAATCCTTCAGTCAGACAGCCTGTGGTGTCAAGGGAAAATGAACAATAACTTAAAAAAAATTCAAGAAAATAACACCAGGTTCTGATGCCAAGTTTTGTGCTAACCAGCAAGATATCACAAAATAACGCAACAATTTTGTGTTTCATCTGTGTTTTGTAGGAACTCGCTAGCTGTGGATGGAACAAGAAGGAGAAGCACAGTCTGGCACCCAACGTGGTGGCCTTCACCCGCAGGTTCAACCAGGTCAGATCACAGCTCAAAAATCATTTGTGCTTTTCATTTAATGTTTACGTTGGTATCATTGATCGGATCCCGTCTGTACACTTTGATCGGATCGCGTTGATCGTATCTCGAGATCCGCGTTGATCGGATCTCGTGTTTATGCGTTGATCGGATCTCGTGTGTACGCGTTGATCGGATCTCGTCTGTACGCGTTGATCGGATCTCGTCTGTATGCGTTGATCGGATCTCCTCTGTATGCGTTGATCGGATCTCGTCTGTACGCGTTGATTGGATCTCATCTCGCACCTGTTTGCGTTGATCGGATCTTACCTGAATACATTGATCGGACAGCACATGTTTAAGTTGATCCAAACAATGCATACAGGTGAGATCCGTTTGAGTTTGCGTCGATCGGATTTCACCTGTATATGTTGATCGGACTGCACCGCACTTCATAGTCTTTCTGTGATTTGTTTTCCCTAAAGCATTGTCTGATATTGAAGTGTTCCACTTTGTGTACATGAACGTATGAGGTGACTCATACGGCTAACCTGCTGCTGTTCCTGTTCTCAGGTCAGTTTTTGGGTGGTGAGAGAAATCCTAACAGCACAGACATTAAAGATCCGAGCCGAAATCCTCAGTCACTTCATCAAGATTGCGAAGGTGAGTCTAGAAGGTGTTCTTCTAAAAGACCGCAGTGTTTGTCAAAATAATAAGGTACGTTATTAATCCGGTTTTCTACGATGTAATCTAGTCCGAATTTTAAAGTAAACACTGATCGCTGAGCTACAAGGTTCCAGTTTCTCTAATGGTTTAATGCTGCCATCTTGTGTCCACAATACGGAATGCAGGTTTTAAAAAACATTGATCACACATTGATACGAATGTAAAGCATCCAGAGGTTCAGATTCAATGACCATAACTAGCCAATTTACACTGCGTGCAGAATTATTAGGCAAGTTGTATTTGAAAGGATTATTTTTATTATTGAACAACAGCTATGGTCTCAATTAACCCAAAAGACTCATAAATATCAAAGCTTAATATTTTTGTAAGTTAGAGTGGGTTTTTTTTTTAGATTTGGCTATTTTAGGAGGATATGTGTTTGTGCAGGTAACTATTCCTGTGCAGAATTATTAGGCAACTTAATGAAAACAAAATATATACCAATCTCACTTGGTTATTTTCACCAGGTAAACCAATATAACAACAGAAAATAAACATTTCTGACATTCAAAAACAAAAACAAATCAGTGACCAATAAAGCCACCATTCCTTACGATGACACTCAAAAGCCTTCCATCCATAGATTCTGTCAGTTGCTTGATCTGTTTATAATCAACATTGCATGCAGAAGCCACCACAGCCTCCCAGACACTGTTCAGAGAGTTGTACTGTTTTCCCTCCCTGTAGATCTCACATTTTATGAGGGACCACAGGTTCTCTATGGGGTTCAGATCAGGTGAACAAGGGGGCCATATCATTATTTTTTTCTTCTTTTAGACCTTTACTGGGCCAGCCATGCTGTGGAGTATTTGGATGCATGTGATGGAGCATTGTCCTGCATGAAAATCATGTTTGTCTTGAACAATACAGATTTCTTCCTGTACCACTGCTTGAAGGTGTCTTCCAGAAACTGGCAGTAGGTCTGGGAATTGAGCTTCACTCCATCCTCAACCGGAAAATGTCCCACAAGTTCATCTTTGATGATACCAGCCCATACCAGTACTCCACATCCACCTTGCTGGCGTCTGAGTCGGAGTGAAGCTATCTGCCCGTTACTGATCCAGCCTCGGGCCCATCCATCTGGCCCATCTTAGAGTCACGCTCATTTCATCAATCCATAAAACCTTTGAAAAATCAGCCTTAAGATATTTCTTGGGCCAGTCTTGACGTTTTATCTTATGTTTCTTGTTCAAAGGTGGTCGTTTTTCAACCTTCCTTACTTTGGCCATGTCCCTGAGTATCGCACAACTTTTGATACTACAGTAACGTTGCAGCTATGAAATATGGCTAAACCGGTGGCTAATGGCATCTTGGCAGCTTCACGCTTGATTTTTCTCAATTCATGGGCAGTTTTTTGTTTTTGCCTTTCTTTTCAACATGCTTCTTGCGACCCTGTTGGCTATTTGCCATGAAACACTTCATTGTTCGGTGATCACGCTTCAAAAGTTTGGCAAATTCAATACTGCTGCATTCCTCTGCAAGACATCTCACAATTTTGGACTTTTCAGAATCTGTCAAATCTCTCTTCTTGTCATTTTGCCAAAGGAAAGGAAGTTGCCTAATAATTAAGCACACCTTATATAGGTTGTTGCTGTCTTTAGACCACACCCCTCCTTATTACAGAGATGCACATCACCAAATTTACTTAATTGGTAGTTGGCTTTCAAGCCTATACAACTTGGAGTAGGACAACATGTATAAAAAGGATGATGTGATCAAAATACTCATTTGCCTAATAATTCTGCACGCAGTGTATACATTGATGAATTGCCACTTATTATAATTAATACAATGATTATTGGCGGCACGGTGGCTTAGTGGTTAGCACGTTCGCCTCTCAGCGCTAGGGATTCCCGGTTCGAATCCCCATCTGGGTGGAGTTTCCATGTTCTCCCCGTGTCTGCGTGGGTTTCCTCCGGGTTCTCCAGTTTCCTCCCACAGTCCAAAAACATGGATGAAGTCAATTGAATTCTCAAAAATTGCCCCATATAGAGTGTGTGTGAGTGAGTGAGTGTGTTCCCAGTGATGGATTGGCGCCCTGTCCTGAGTCTATCTGCCCAGCGCCCGAGACGTTCTCCCCTGGATGGGCATGGGGAACCCCACCGCGACCCTAATAGAGTATAAAGCGGGAGATGATGAATGAATGAACAATGATTATTTCAGTAACACAATTAGGAACTAGAATTATTACTAAGAATTAGAACGGCTTGGCTTCAGGGTAGGGCGGCACGGTGACTTAGTGGTTAGCACGTTCGCCTTTCAGTGCTAGGGATTCCCGGATTGAATCCCAATCTGGGTAGTTTCCATGTTCTCCCCGTGTCCACATGGGTTTCCTCCTGGTTCTCCGGTTTCCTCCCACAGTCCAAAAACATGGATCAAAGTCAATTGAATTCTCCAAATTGCCCCATATAGAGTGTGTTTGTGTGTGTGTCTATGTGAGTGAGTGTGTGTCCAGCGATAGGCAGCCTGAAATACATGAACACATACACACGCATTCGTCTACTGTTCAGAGAGAACGGTGCACAACAACAAGGAGGATCAGACAACAGTGAACATGGACCTGTAAACAGATCTAGTTTAATATACAGCAAGAATAAAGGAAAATTAAATCCTTACACAACTGTAACAATCAGACACACATGTACACACACATGCATGCACACACACACAAATGCAGACACATACATATACATACACGCATACACACATGGGCACACACATGCACGCGTGGATACACAAGCATTCATGCACACACGTGCACACACACACACACACACACGTGGATGCACAAGCACACATGCATACATATACACACACAAACACACACACACATGTTCAAACACACTCACACATATGGAAGCATGGGCACACAAGCATGCATGCGCACACACAAAAATGCAGACACATACACATGCACACACACACGAACAGACGCACATTTAAACAGACACACCCACGCACGCGTGGACACACAAGTATGCATACCCACACACGCTTAGACACATCACACACAATCACACGCGTGCATATATATATCTATATATACACACACACTTTATTTTAAACACAAAAAGCCCAGTGTGTGTGTATGTGTGTGTGTAGACCTATTGAATCACATGCTCTTTGTTCCTGGCTCCTTAATTTGAGCTCAGAAGTGGCCGCTTGTTTCAGACAATCTTCAGTGAACACTGTCCTGATAAAAACAGCTCCGTCTCACAAACATCCTGGATCATCCCCATCACTTCTACAAAAACCAGCTGTCAGCACCGAGGCAGAGAACAAGAGTGTGATGTCATCAGTGTGGAAGTTAGAGAGGAAAGCGAAAAACAACCATGAGAGGACGTGCCCTGGATCTGTTTGTGTGGGTGTGTGTTTGTGTGCGTGTGTGTCTGACTGTGAGAGCGACTGACTGTGAGCAAGAGAGTGTCTTGACTGTGAGTGCGAATGACTATGAGAGTGTCTGACTGTGAGAGCATCTGATTGTAAGGGTGCGCGAGCAAGAGAGTGTCTGACTGTGAGAGCGACTGACTGTGAGGGTGCGTGAGCAAGAGAGCGTCTGACTGTGAGGTTGCGTGAACAAGAGAGCAACTGAATGTGAGAGTGTCTGACTGTGAGGTTGCCTGAGCAAGGGAGTGTCTGACTGAGAGCGACTGACTGTGAGGGTGCGTGAGCAAGAGAGCGTCTGACTGTGAGCGTCTGACTGTGAGGGTGCATGAGCAAGAGAGTGTCTGACTGTGAGAGTGTCTGACTGTGAGAGCTCCTGACTGTGAGGGTGCGTGAGCAGGAGAGCGATTGACTGTGAGCGTCTGATTGTGACGGTGCATGAGCAAGAGAGTGTCTGACTGTGAGTGTCTGACTGAGAGCGACTGACTGTGAGGGTGCGTGAGCAAGAGAGCGACTGACTGTGAGCGTCTGACTGTGAGGTTGCGTGAGCAAGAGAGCAACTGAATGTGAGAGTGTCTGACTGTGAGGTTGCGTGAGCAAGAGAGTGTCTGACTGTTGAGAGCGACTGACTGTGAGGCTGCGTGAGCAAGAGAGCGTCTGACTGTGAGAGTGTCTGAATGTGAGAGCGACTGACTGTGAGGGTGCGTGAGCAAGAGAGCGACTGACTATGAGCGTCTGACTGTGGGGGTGCACGAGCAAGAGAGTGTCTGACTGTAAGAGTGTCTGACTGGGCGAGAGAGTGAGAATTGGAGTGAGCGTGCGTGCAAGTGACTGTGCGAACAAGTGAGTGCGAGTGTGTGATTGAGTGAGCGAGCATGCAAGTGTGTGCGTGTGTGTGTGCGCGAATGAGTGACTGAGTGTACGAGTGACTGTGCGAGTGACTGACTGTGCAAGGGTGTGAGTAAGTGACTGTGTGAGGAAGTGTGTGGGTGAGCATGCGAGTGAGTGTGCGAGCAAACTAGTGAGTTAGTGTGCAAGTGAGTGCGGAGCGTGCGAGCAGGCGAGCATGTGTGTGAGCGTGCACACTAGCTCACTAGTTTGTTCACACACTCACTCGCACGCTGTGAGAGCGACTGACTGTGAGGGTGTGTGAGCAAGAGAGCGTCTGACTGTGAGAGCGACTGACTGTGAGGGTGCATGAGCAAGAGAGCGACTGACTGAGAGCGTCTGAGTGTGAGAGCGACTGACTGTGAGGTTGCGTGAGCAAAAGAGTGACTGACTGAGAGCGTCTGACTGTAAGAGCGTCTGACTGCCAGGTTGCGTGAGCAAGAGAGCAACTGACTGTGAGAGTGAATGAGCAAGAGAGCGTCTGACTCTGAGAGCAACTGACTGTGAGGGTGCGTGAGCAAGAGAGCGTCTGACTGTGAGGGTGCGTGAGCAAGAGAGCGTCTGACTGTGAGGGTGCGTGAGCAAGAGAGCGTCTGACTGTGAGAGCGACTGACTGTGAGGGTGCGTGAGCAAGAGAGCGTCTGACTCTGAGAGCGACTGACTGTGAGGGTGCGTGAGCAAGAGAGCGTCTGACTGTGAGGGTGCGTGAGCAAGAGAGCGTTTGACTGTGAGGGTGCGTGAGCAAGAGAGCGTCTGACTGTGAGAGCGACTGAGGGTGCGTGAGCAAGAGAGCGTCTGACTGTGAGAGTGTCTGATTGTAAGGGTGCGTGAGCAAGAGAGTGTTTGAGTGTGAGAGCAACTGACTGTGAGGGTGCGTGAGCAAGAGAGCATCTGATTGTAAGGGTGCGTGAGGGTGCTGACTTGAGCAAGAGAGCGTCTGACTGTGAGCAAGAGAGTGTGAGAGCGTGTAAGAGCGTCTGACTGTGAGGTTGCGTGAGCAAGAGAGCAACTGAATGTGAGAGTGTCTGACTGTAAGAGTGTCTGACTGGGCGAGAGAGTGAGAATTTGAGAGAGCGTGCGTGCAAGTGACTGCGAACAAGTGAGTGCGAGTGTGTGATTGAGTGAGTGAGCATGCACGTGTGTGTGTGTGTGTGAATGAGTAACTGAGTGTACGAGTGACTGTGCGAGTATGGGTGAGTGTGCAAGTGACTGACTGTGCAAGGGTGTGAGTAAGTGTGTGGGTGAGCGTGCGAATGAGTGTGCGTGCACACTAGTGAGTTAGTGTGCGGTGAGTGCGGAGCGTGCGAGCAGCTGAGCATGTGTGTGAGCATGCACACTAGCTCACTAGGTTGCTCATACACTCACTCGCACGCTGTGAGAGCGACTGAATGTGAGGGTGTGTGAGCAAGAGAGCGTCTGACTGTGAGAGCGACTGACTGTGAGGGTGCGTGAGCAAGAGAGCGACTGACTGTGAGAGCGTCTGACTGTGAGAGCGACTGACTGAGAGGTTGCGTGAGTAAAAGAGTGACTGACTGAGAGCGTCTGACTGTAAGAGCATCTGACTGTGAGGTTGCGTGAGCAAGAGAGTGACTGACTGTGAGAGAGTCTGACTGTAAGAGCGTCTGACTGCGAGGTTGCGTGAGCAAGAGAGCAACTGACTGTGAGAGTGAGTGAGCAAGAGAGCGTCTGACTGTGAGAGCGACTGACTGTGAGGGTGCATGAGCAAGAGAGCGACTGACTGAGAGCGTCTGAGTGTGAGAGCGACTGACTGTGAGGTTGCGTAAGCAAAAGAGTGACTGACTGAGAGCGTCTGACTGTAAGAGCGTCTGACTGCCAGGTTGCGTGAGCAAGAGAGCAACTGACTGTGAGAGTGAATGAGCAAGAGAGCGTCTGACTCTGAGAGCGACTGACTGTGAGGGTGCGTGAGCAAGAGAGCGACTGACTGTGAGGGTGCGTGAGCAAGAGAGCGTCTGACTGTGAGGGTGCGTGAGCAAGAGAGCGTCTGACTGTGAGGGTGCGTGAGCAAGAGAGCGTCTGACTGTGAGAGCGACTGACTGAGGGTGCGTGAGCAAGAGAGCGTCTGACTGTGAGAGCGACTGAGGGTGCGTGAGCAAGAGAACGTCTGACTGTGAGAGCGTCTGATTGTAAGGGTGCGTGAGCAAGAGAGTGTTTGAGTGTGAGAGCAACTGACTGTGAGGGTGCGTGAGCAAGAGAGCGTCTGATTGTAAGGGTGCGTGAGCAAGAGAGTGTCTGACTTGGCGAGAGAGTGAGCGTCTGACTGTAAGAGCGTCTGACTGTGAGGTTGCGTGAGCAAGAGAGCAACTGAATGTGAGAGTGTCTGACTGTAAGAGTGTCTGACTGGGCGAGAGAGTGAGAATTTGAGAGAGCGTGCGTGAGTGACAGAGTGTGCGAGTGACTGTGATGAGTGAGGAGTGAGCATGCACGTGTGTGTGTGTGTGCGAATGAGTGACTGAGTGTACGAGTGACTGTGCGAGTATGGGTGAGTGTGCGAGTGACTGACTGTGCAAGGGTGTGAGTAAGTGACTGTGTGAGTAAGTGTGTGGGTGAGCGTGCGAGTGAGTGTGCGTGCACACTAGTGAGTTAGTGTGCGGTGAGTGCGGAGCGTGCGAGCAGCTGAGCATGTGTGTGAGCATGCACACTAGCTCACTAGTTTGCTCATACACTCACTCGCACGCTGTGAGAGCGACTGAATGTGAGGGTGTGTGAGCAAGAGAGCGTCTGACTGTGAGAGCGACTGACTGTGAGGGTGCGTGAGCAAGAGAGCGACTGACTGTGAGAGCGTCTGACTGTGAGAGCGACTGACTGAGAGGTTGCGTGAGTAAAAGAGTGACTGACTGAGAGCGTCTGACTGTAAGAGCATCTGACTGTGAGGTTGCGTGAGCAAGAGAGTGACTGACTGTGAGAGAGTCTGACTGTAAGAGCGTCTGACTGCGAGGTTGCGTGAGCAAGAGAGCAACTGACTGTGAGAGTGAGTGAGCAAGAGAGCGTCTGACTGTGAGAGCGACTGACTGTGAGGGTGCATGAGCAAGAGAGCGTCTGACTGTGAGAGCGACTGACTGTAAGGGTGCGTGAGCAAGAGAGCGACTGACTGTGAGGGTGCGTGAGCAAGAGAGCATCTGACTGTGAGAGCGTCTGATTGTAAGGGTGCGTGAGCAAGAGAGTGTCTGACTGTGAGAGCAACTGACTGTGAGGGTGCGTGAGCAAGAGAGCGTCTGATTGTAAGGGTGTGTGAGCAAGAGAGTGTCTGACTTGGCGAGAGAGTGAGCGTTTGAGTGAGCATGCGTGCGAGTGACTGTGCAAACAAGTGAGTGCGAGTATGTGATTGAGTGAGCGAGCATGTAAGCGTGCGTGTGTGCGCGAGTGAGTGACTGAGTGAGTATACGAGTGACTGTGTGAATATGGTTGAGTGTGCGAGTGACTGACTGTGCGAGGGTGTGAGTAAGTGACTGTGAGCAAGTGTGCGAGTGAGTGTGCAAGCAAACTAGTGTGCAAGTGAGTGCGGAGCGTGCGAGCAGGCGATCATGTAGTGAGCGTACAAGTGAGCAAATGGGCAAGTGAGTTCATGAGTATGAGTGTGTGAGCAAGTGTGTTTGTTTGTGTGTATTGGGTAGACTCCAAAACTACCCTTTATTATTAATCATAATTACAGTTAAAACTAGACTTCCGCGCCTGACCGTTATTCATTGTTGACCTTATATAGAGCTTGATATCTATTAAACATGCTCCTCATTATGCCCATATATAGCTTTTTTGGTCTAAACAGGTTTTACAATGTCATGAATCCATCGGGTTTGTTTCAGAAATCACCTTTATCATGTAGAATGTCTGCTTAATATGTTTAGAACCCGATAAATTTTTGCTGCCTTCCTTGGCTGGATGCTTTGCTTTATTTATTATGTGATGAACTGAAATGGAGTTGGATTTCCAAGATGTTTATAATATAGTATATGTTACATAATGTTGAATTCTTTGCAGAAGCTGCTGGAGCTGAATAATCTGCACTCATTGGTGTCGGTGGTTTCAGCTTTACAAAGTGCACCAATATTCAGACTCAGCAAGACCTGGGCGGTAAGATCTCATCTCATTACCTTCCATTTAATCCTCTACTAGTGTTGCAGAGGGGAGGGTTTCTTATGTCCATGCCGGGGAGAGCTTTTCGGGCGCTGGGCAGATACACCCAGGACAGGGCGCCAGTCTATAACTGGGCACACACACTTACTCACACAGACACACACACCCAATTTGGAGCCTTGAATTCACATTGAATCCATGTTTTTGGACTGTGGGAGGAAACACCAATAAGTTGACGGGGTGACTGGAAGTTTGAAGGTTGACGGGATGACAGGAGGTTTGAAGTTTGACGGGATGACAGGAGGTTTGAAGTTTGACGGGAGGGTTTGAAGGTTGACGGGATGACGGGAGGTTTGAAGGTTGACAGGATGACGGGAAATTTTAAGGTTAACAGGATGACGGGAGGTTTGAATGTTGACAGGATGACGAGAAGTTTGAAGGTTGACGGGAGGTTTGAAGGTTGACGGGAGGTTTGAAAGTTGAAGGGATGACGGCAGGACAGGAAGGTTGATGACGGGAGGTTTGAAGGTTGACGGGAGATTTGAAAGTTGAAGGGATGACGGCAGGACAGGAAGGTTGATGACGGGAGGTTTGAAGGTTGAAGGGATGACTGCAGGACAGGAAGGTTGATGACGGGAGGTTTGAAGGTTGACGGGAGGTTTGAAGGTTGAAAGGATGACGGCAGGACAGGAAGGTTGACAGGATGACGGGAGGTTTGAAGGTTGACAGGATGACAGGAGGTTTGAAGGTTGACAGGATGACGGGAAGTTTGAAGGTTGACAGGATGACGGGAGGTTTGAAGGTTGAAGGGATGACGGCAGGAGAGGAAGGTTGACAGGATGACGGGAGGTTTGAAGGTTGATGGGATGACGGGAGGTTTGAAGGTTGATGGGAGGTTTGAAGGTTGATGCGATGACGGGAGGTTTGAAGGTTGATGGGATGACGGCAAGGTTGACAGGATGACGGCAGGTTTAAAGGTTGACGGGAGGTTTGAAGGTTGAAGGGATGACGGGAGGTTTGAAGGTTGAAGGGATGACGGGAGGTTTGAAGTTTTTTTTTTTTTTTTTTTTTTTTTTTTTTTTTTTTAAACCTGTCATGTCTGGTAGCTTTTGCAATATACATTTACATTTGGTCATTTATTGGACGCTTTTATCCAAAGCGTCTTACAAGGTGAGCACAGGGTTCATCACAACATCCCTGCAGCAATGAGTGTTAAGGGTCTTGCTCAAGGACCCACATTGGTAACTTCAGTGGACCTGGGATTTGAACCCCCAACCTTCAGATTGATAACCCAACACCCTGACCACTGAGCTACCACACCCCCAATATGAATTACAATATGAATGGTAATCTGACTGCACTGATATACCATACATGTTTGCGTTTACGTTTTTACAGGAACAGTTCTACAGATTATTGTAGCCTATTCCTGTTAATTGTGCATTTATTTGATTGATTTTAATTATTCAGCCATTGCATGACAGGGGGGAAAAAAGAGGAGGAAAAGGAGAGAGAGGGGGGAAAAAAGAAACAACCTAAAAAAAAAGAAGAGAGAGGGGAAAAAAAACAACCTATACATACATTCCTATATACTGTACATATATACACAGTTATATAAACATACATACCTATATACAAACATACATACATACACACACGCATTATACACATTATACACACATGCCCCCAGACACACACACACAGGGCAGGATGACGGCAGGTTTGAAGGTTGACGGGAGGTTTGACGGTTGAAGGGATGACGGCAGGTTTGAAGGTTGATGGGATGACGGCAGGTTTGAAGGTTGACGGGATTTATTTGACGGGCAGGTTTGACGGGAGGTTGATGGGTTGATGGGATGACGGGAGTTTTGAAGGTTGACGGGAGCTTTGAAGGTTGATGGGAGGTTTGAAGGTTGACTGGATGTTTGAAGGTTGACAGGATGACTGATTGTTGACGGGGTGATGGGAGATTTGAAGGTTGACGGGATGACGGGAGGGTTGACGGGATGACAGGAGGTTTGAAAGTTGACAGGATCATGGGAGGTTTGAAAGTTGACAGGATCATGGGAGGTTTGAAGGTTGACAGGAGGTTTGAAGGTTGATGGGATGACTGGAGGTTGACGGGATGATGAGAGGTTGTAGGTTGACAGGATGAAGAGAAGGTTGACGGGAGGTTTGAAGGTTGACGGGAGGTTTGAAGGTTGACGGGGAGGTTGAAGGTTGACGGGAGATTGAAGGTTAATGTGTTGACGGAATGACGGGAGGTTTGAAGGTTGACAGGATGACAGGAGGTTGATGGGTTGACGGGATGACAGGAGGTTTGAAGTTTGACAGGAGGGTTTGAAGGTTGAAGGGATGACATGAGGTTTGAAGGTTGACAGGATGACAGAAAGTTTGAAGGTTGACGGGATGATGGGAGGTTGTAGGTTGACAGGATGAAGAGAGGTTTGAAGGTTGATGGAATGGTGGGTGGTTTGAAGGTTGACCGGATGACGAGAGGTTTGAAGGTTGACGGGAGGTTTAAAGGTTGACGGGATGACAGATTGTTGATGGGAGATTTGAAGGTTGACGGTATGATTGGAGGTTGAAGTTTGATGGGTTAACGGGAGGTTTGAAGGTTGACGGTGTCATAGGAGGTTTGAAGGTTGACGGGATGATGGAAGGTTGTAGGTTGACAGGAGGAAGAGAGGTTTGAAGGTTGATGGGATGACTGGAGGTTGACGGGATGATGAGAGGTTGTAGGTTGACAGGATGAAGAGGTTGACGGGAGGTTTAAAGGTTGATGGGATGACAGGAGGTTTAAAGGTTGACAGGATGATGGGAGGTTTGAAGGTTGACGGGAGGTTTAAAGTTTGACATAATGACGTGAGGTTTGAAGGTTGACGGGAGGTTGAAGGTTGATGTGTTGACGGGTTGACTGGTGATTTGAAGGTTGACCGGATGACGGGAGGTTTGAAGATTGACGGGAGGTTTGATGGTTGACGGGATCACAGATTGTTGACGGGGTGATGGGAGATTTTAAGGTTGACGTTATGACTGGAGGTAGAAGTTTGATGGGTTAACGTGAGGTTTAAAGGTTGACAGTATCATAGTAGGTTTGAAGGTTGACGGGAGGTTTGAAGGTTGACGAGATGATGGGAGGTTGTAGGTTGACAGGATGAAGAGAGGTTTGAAGGTTTATCGGGAGGTTAAAGTTTACCATTATTGATGGTAGCACTAGTGATAGATGTATTAGTAATGGTGGAGGTAGTAGTATTAATGGTAGTAGTGTTATTGATGGCAGAACTACTAGTATTAATAGTGGCAGTGGTCGTAAAAGTGATCGTTCTAATAGCGGTGGTGGTAGTGGTATTAGTCATAGTGGTGCTAGTGGTAGTTTTTGTTGTAGTGGTGGTAATGCTTTTAGTAATTATATGGTTAGTAGTATATTTGATTGTTCTGATGGTGGTGATGGTGGTGATAGTAGTAGGGATGGTCATTCTAGTAGTAGTGGTGGTTTGACAGAATGACTGGAGTTTGAAGGTTGACGGGAGGTTGACAGGATGATAAGAGGTCGAAAGTTGACAAGATGACATTAGTTTTAAAGTTGAAGTTTGACGGGAGGTTGTAGGTTGATAGGATGATGGGAGGTTGAAGGTTGACAGTAGGTTGAAATTTGTTGAAGGTTGACGGGAGCTTGACAGGAGATTGAAAGTTGATGAGATGATGGTAGGTTTAAAGTTGACGAGATGACGGGAGGTTGAAGTTTGTTGAAGGTTGACGGGAGGTTGAAGGTTGACATGATGACAGGAGGTTGGTTCTAGAACAGCATGGTCGTGTAAATGGAGGACCTTACAGCAGAATCATCCAGGGATCGTTAAAGAGTATTATTGTGTGTTTACATCGGGATTTGTAGCGGAAATTTAAGAATGTTCTTGTGTTCAATGAGAAACATGCTCATGTTCCTCTTGCTGGAACTGGAGTTCTGTTCTGAGGAACCACACCACTCATCCAGCATTCCAGCTCAGTGACTCAACTAACCTTTTACTGATCTCAGATCTGCTCTGCTAAGGCCCTAATTCAGTGGAATGTGGCTGATTCACTACAGTTTGTTTTCTGATTCTGAAGGTTCTTCTGTTGTTCTGTTTGTAATTAATGAAGGAATTTCTACTTTATTATTGTTGCATTTTCTTATATTCCTCTCTGTAAGTGCAGCTCAGACTCTACTGTGTTTCACTGAATCATCTGAGTAATCGTTACTGTGGTTACTGTAGTTACTGAGAAAAGCATAATTATGGTAGTTGCCGATGTTATTGAGGTCACTGTAAAACTGATGTTACTGTGGTTTCTGAGGTCACTGTAGATACTGAGGTAACTGTAACTATGGTAGTTGCTGACGTTACTGAGGTTACTATAGATGCTAAGGTAACTGATGTTACTGTGGTTACTGTAAATGCTAAGATCACTGATGTTGCTGTGGTTTCTGAGGTTACTGTATATACTGATGAAGCTGATGTTACTGTAGTTACTGAGGTTACTGTAGATACTGAGGTAACTGATGTTACTGTGGTTACTGTGAATACTAAGATACTGATGTTACTGTGGTTTCTGAGGTTACTGTAGATACTGAGGAAGCTGATGTTACTGTAGTTACTGAGGTTACTGTTGATCCTGAGGTAAATGTAACTGGTTAATTGGGTTACTGTAGATACTGAGGTAACTGATGTTACTGTGGTTTCAGTAGTTACTGTAGATACTGAGGTAACTGGCGTTACTGTAGTTACCGAGGAAAGCGTAATTACGGTAGTTGCTGAGGTTACTGTAGATACTGAGGTTACTGACATGACTGTGGCTACTATAGATACTGATGTTACTGTGGTTTCTGAGGTTACTGTAGATACTGAGGTAACTGTAGATACTGAGGTAACTGACATTACTGTGGCTACTGTAGTTACTGAGGTACTGTGGTTGCTGAGGTAACTGACGTTACTGTAGATACTGAATTAACTGGCATTACTGAGGTTAATGTAGTTACAGAGGAAAGCGTAATTACGGTAGTCACTAACGTTACTGATGTTACTGTAGATACTGAGGAAGTTGATGTTACTGTAGTTACTGAGGTAACTGTAATTATGGTTGTGTTCTGGCATTACTGAAGTTACTGTGGATACTGAGGTAACTTATGTTACTGTAGATACTGAAGTAACTGATGTTACTGTGGTTTCTGAGGTTACTGTAGATACTGAGGTAACTGGCATTACTGAGGTTACAGTAGTTACCAAGGAAAGCATAATTACGGTAGTTGCTGATGTTACTGAGGTTACTGTAGATACTGAGGTAACTGACATTACTGTGGTTACTGTAGATACTGAGTTAGCTGATATTACGGTAGTTACTAAGGTACCTGAAGTTATTGTAGATACTGAGGTAGCTGATGTTACTGTGAATACTGAGGTTTCTGTAGTTACTGAGGTGACTAATTACGATAGTTGCTGGCATTACTGAAGTTACTGTAGATACTGAGGTAACTGTTTCTGAGGTTACTGTGGTTTCTGAGGTTACTGACGATACTGTGGTTACTGTAGTTACTGAGGAAAGCGTAATGACGGTAGTTGCTGACATTACTGAGATTACTGTAGATACTAAGGTAACTCATGTTACTGTGGTTTCTGAGGGAGGTTACTGTAGATTCTAAGGTAACTGATGTCACTGTGGTTACTGTAGATACTAAGGTAACTAATGTTACCGTGGTTTCTGAGGTTACTGTAGATACTGAGGTAACAAGCGTTGCTGAGGTTACTGTAGTTACCGAGCAAATCATAATGACGGTAGTTGCTGACCTTACTGAGGTTACTGTAGATTGTAAGGTAACTGATGTTACTGTGGTTTCTGAGGGAGGTTACTGTGGATACTAAGGTAACTGATGTTACTCTGGTTTCTGATGTTACTGTATATGATACTGAGCTTACTGTAGTTACTGAGGTCACTGTAGGTCACTGTACTGGTTTTATTGTGGTTACTAGCACTACCATTATTATTTCTGCTACTATTATTACCACTACTGTCATTATTACTTCTATCACCATCACTTCAAATACTATTCCCATCACTACCATCAATATTGACTGACACCAACTACTACTACCATCATCACTACTAATACTACTATTATCACTACCATAACTGCTATCACCAGTTCTCCAACCAACATCTCTTCCACCACTACTACTTACACTGATACCACCACTAGTTCTAGTACTGCATGTATAAACCCACTTATTTCCACACTGCTGTCCTGAGTTGAAATGTTGGACTCGTCAGACCCTCAGATTCAGCATTATTAGAACTGATCATGTTATTTTAAACTTACTGGACTAAATTGCCCTGAACAGCGGAGCGGTGCTGCATTCCTTCCTCTGACTGAGGGCTTTCACATATTAATAACAGATGGAAACACTGGATGTGGTGGAAACTGTGGGCCGATCTGTGGCAGTGCGAGCGGTCTCACAGCCTCGTTCAGAGTGGAAACCGAAAGGTTTGGACACCAGTATGAATGATGTGGTTTCATGAGATCTGATCTTTCATCTGTCCAATCACTTGCAAATCAATCATTTCACTCAATATTCGAGTCCACGCTAAGAGAACAGCTCAGCACTCCACCGTCGCCTGCTCTGTGCTTCAATCCTCAATCAAAAATCTACAGCGGCAACACTAATTCACACTAACACACAGCCACCGTGTAGGTGCCACTGCAGTACAGAAAATTATCCACCACCCAGTGGTGGTGATCTGAGGATTCTGTGCAGGTTCTGACCATGAGAGCACAGAGCATATACTTTAATAGAATAGGCCGAGAATGACAGTAACTCCAGTAACCACAAAAACTTCAGTAACTACAGTATCTTAACAACCTAAGTAATTACAGTAACTTAACAACCTAAGTAATTACAGTAACTTAACAACCTAAGTAATTACAGTAAGTACAGTAACTTAAGCTAAGTACATACAGTAACTAGGGTAACTCCAGTAACCTCAATAACTCCAGTAACCTCAGTAATGTCAATAATTATACTATTAGTCGTAGCGGTGGTAGAGGTAGCAGTGATGGTGATTGTAGTATTAGTAGGGGTGGAGGTGGTAGGAGTGGTTATGGTAGTAGTATTACTAGTGATTGTGGTTGTAGTATTGATGGTAGCAATAGCAGCAGTAGTATTAGCAGTAGTGGAGGTGGAAGTAGTAATATGGTAGTAGGGGTGTTGGAGGTAGTAGTATTAATGGTAGTGGTGGAGGTAGTATTATTGATGGTAGCACTAGTTGTGGTAGTATTGGTATTGGTGGAGGTAGTATTATTAAAGGTAGTGGTGTTATTGATGGTAGCATTAGTAGTGACAGTGGTAGTAGTAGTGATGGTCATTCTAATAGTGGTACTGGTTGTTATCATAGTGGTGCTATTGGTTTCTGAGGTTGTAGTGGTGGTAGTGCTTTTAGTGGTGGTATGGTTAGTAGTAGTATATATGATTGTTCTGAATCTACTTATTCTAGTAGTAGTGGTATTAATCATAGTGGTGCTAGTGCTTTTAGTAGTGGTATGTTTAGAACATGCCAAAGTGCCCAGAGTCACCTTCCATCCACCACGTAGTATCACACATTAGAAACTAATTCTCAGAGCAGAAGACATCATCTCTTAATGGAAGCCCTCTGTTGCTTTTGTGTTCGAACAGCTGATCAGTCGAAAAGACAAGACCACGTTCGAAAAGTTGGACTATCTGACGTCAAAGGAGGAGAACTACACCCGCATGAGGGAGTACATCCGCTCGCTGAAGATGGCTCCCTGCATCCCCTATCTGGGTGAGTCCTCCAGCATCCTGCACAGACACAGGGTTTCTTAGCAACCTATACGGAACTTTGTCAAAACGGTGGTTGCCGATGTTTTATGCACTTTAGAACCAGGTTTGTTCCTGGGATATTTGCGGTTTGGGTTTTCTTTCTGTTGTTGTTATGCTAGTGGTGTGTATGTTATTCATATAGTCTGGTTTTTAATAGAACACTGACATCGTAGTGCTATTTTTTTTTTTTTTTAGTGGCGCCATGTTGGTTCTCCCTTCAGGTCACACTGGACCTTTACATGCAAACGCGAATCTCCTCCATCTGTTTCTATAATCTGATTAAAATCTGATACATTTTACGTTCAGTCTGATCCAGTTATAGCCTGATCCACATTCGGTCTGATCCAATTATAGCCTAATCCAGATTCAGTCTGCTCCACATTCAATCTGATCCAAATACAGTCTGATACAGTTATAGTCTGATCCAGTTATAGTCTAATCCACATACAGTCTGATCCAGTTATAGTTTAATCCACATTCAGTCTGATACACATTCAGTCTGTGCAAGCCTGACATCGCTGGAGAGACATACAGACATGATTCATGCCTGTCTCCAATCTACCCATGGATTGCTTCTGCCACAAGGAGAACATACCAAAATCCCCAGTCACGTACCATCCACTACGTCGAGTTCTCAGAGCAGTAGACATCATCTGATATACAGTCTGATATATGTACATTTGGTCTGATCCACATACGGTGTGATCCACATACAGTCTGATACAGTTATAGTCTGATCCACATACAGTCTGATACAGTTATAGTCTGATCCACATACAGTCTGATAGATTTACAGTGATATACAGTCTGATCCAGATACATTCTGATATATGTATATTCGGGCTGATCCACATACGGTGTGATCCACATACACTCTGATACATTTATAGTCTGATCCACATACAGTCTGATAGATGTACAGTGATATACAGTCTGATCCAGATACATTCTGATATATGTACATTCGGTCTGATCCACATACGGTGTGATCCACATACAGTCTGATACAGTTATAGTCTGATCCACATACAGTCTGATACAGTTATGATCTGATCCACTTACAGTCTGATCCACATACAGTCTGATAGATGTACAGTGATATGCAGTCTGATCCAGATACAGTCCGATATACATACAGTCTGATACAGTTATAGTCTATTCCACATACAGTCCAATACCCTTGAAGTCTGATATACATGCAGTTTAATACACATACTGTCAGTACTGATACAGTCAGGTAGAGTTACAATCTGATACACGTACGGTCTGATACACGTACAGTCAGTACTGATACGGTCTGATGCACGTACGATCTGATACACATACAGTCCGATACAGTTACAGTCTGATACACATGAAGCCTGATACACATACAGTTACAATAAGTATTGAAACAGTCTTGAACATGCACAGTCTGATACAGTTACAGTCTGATCCACGTACAGACGGATACCGTTACATTCTATTAATTACATTCAGTACTGATGCATACAGTTTGATGCACATACAGTCTGATCCACATATAGTCTGACACAGTTACAGTCCGTACTAAAACAGTCTGATAGTTACAGTCTGATACACGAAGTCTGATCCTTGTACAGTCTAATTAGCCCTAATGTAGGAGGTGCTTTTTCCAAAACAAATTAATTTTATCAGTGGAAAAACTTCCTTCAACCCAATTTGCCATATATGGGCGTAAGGAGGACTGCAGAATGACACACTCGTGCAGTCAAGTTACATCTGCTTTAAATCAGCAGTACAACAGTGGAACATTATGGACGTGAAGTCTAATCAATGTTATTGATTGAACCGAAACCTGATCACTGAATGATGTGCTGTTTCCAAAATGAAATCAATATAGATAAGCGAAAGTGATTAGACGTCCGCGTTTCCGTCCCTCGTCTTGCTGGTCCTGTTCGTGTCCGGATTCGCCCGGAGTCCTTTGCATTGATCACCGCATAAAAGCTGTTGATTTAAGGATCAGGCAGCCTTTTGATTCACAGTTCAATGGGATGATGTAAGCGATCAAAGCCGGCGTGGTCGACCCCGGTGGTTTTGTACAGTACCGGCTATTTGCGGCGCCAAATCCCTTCGCTGAGGCTTTTGAACGCTCTTTTATCTTTGGTTTTGTCGGTTTGGATTACTAAGCGATCGCTGCTTCTGCCCGGCTGCGTGCAGCTACCCGTCTGAATGAGCCGAGGTTCGATTGATGCTTCGGCACGCAACCTTCTAGGCCTGTACCTCCTCTTGACCGCGAGTTTCACATCAAGCTCCCTGTCTGTACAGGTTTTCTATTTGAGAGATTAGAGGGATTATGAGGGGATGGAGGTGCAGCGTCATGGAGAATGTGGTGAGGTGGTGGAGGTGTAACGGTGATCCGTCATGCAGTCTGATACAACTACCGTAATCCCTCATAAACAACGGTTGCCAAAATTATCGTAATCCCTTCTGAACGTCAGTTGCCACAACTACAGTAATCCCTTAACGACCATGGTTGCCACCTCTATTGTAATCCTTCATAAACAATAGCTGCCACAACTACAGTACTTTATATCCCTCATAAACAACGGTTGCAACTACTATAATCCCTCTGATTGCCACATCTGCTTTAATCCCTCCTAAACAATGGTTGCCACAACTACTATAATTCCTCTGGTTACCGCATCTACTATAATCCCTCCTAAACAACAGTTGCTGCAACTACTATATTCCCTTATAAACAACAGTTGCCACAACTATCGTAATCCCTCATAAATCACCACAACTACTGTAATCCCTCATAAACAATGGGTGCCACAACTACTATAACCCCTCATAAACAAGTTGCCACAACTACTATAACCCCTCATAAACAAGTTGCCACAACTACTATAAGCCCTTCTAAACAACGGTTTCCACAACTACTGTAATTCTTTATAAACAATTGTTGCCACAACTACTATAATCCCTCATACACTATTGCCACAACTACTATAATCCGTCCTAAACAACGGTTTCCATAACTACTATAATTCTTTATAACAATAGATGCCACAACTACTATGATCCTTCATTGAGGTGAAGATGCTGTGATCCTCATTGGGAGTGATGAGGATGGAAAAGATTAGGAATTGGAACTCTTTTGAAGACAAGGTTATGGAGGTGATTGACACATGTACAGAGGAGAGATGAAGGAAGCTGAGGATGGAGCTAACGAGCAGGAGGAGTAGAGGACGGATGCAGGTGATAGAGAGAGGAGGACATTCAGGACCGTAGGAGATGGAGCATGATGATGGATTGCTGGAGGGTCTGGAGTTCCTGCGGTTCCTTCAGGTTTGTGTATAGACGGAACACAGGAGGAGCATCTGCACTGTGTTAGTAAGAACTGGCAAATCTGATCTTTACAGCTTGTAGCTTTATATGAGACGTGGTGAGGATTTATTACCTTTATTACCCCGAGCTCAGTTTACTGCTCCCTCTGTCTGAAAACAGACTCAGCTGCTTATAAAGCTGTAAAGTAACACTGAGTTACATACTGTCTGATGCTGACGGGATACGGATTCAAACAAAACTACAGTACTATAATCCCTCAAAAACAACACTTGCCACAACTATCATAATCTTTCATAAACAAAGATTACCACAATTGATAATCCCTCATAAATAACGATTGACAACTACTATAATCCCTCATAAACAATGGTTTTCACAATTACTGTAATCCCTTATCAATGACAGTTGCCACAACTACCATAATCCCTCATAAACAATGATTGACACAATTATCGTAATCCCTCATGAACGACGGTTGACACAACTACTGTCATCCATCATAAACAACCATTTACATAACTACTATAATCCCTCATAAAAATGGTTGCCACAACTATCATAATCCCTCATAAACAATGATTAGCACGACTGATTATCCCTCATAAATAACGATTGCCACAACTACTACAATTCCTCATAAACCACAGTTGCCACAAATGCTACAATTCCTCATAAAAATTGGTTGCCTCAATTATTTTAATCCCTCATGAATAACGGTTGCCACCATTACTATAAACCCTCAATAACACCAATTGATAAAACTGCTATAATCCCCTCATTAACAACGGTTGCCACAACTACTAGAATCCCTGTGAACACTGATAATCTAGGATCTGGTTACATGATTTTTCTGCACATTTTTTTCCGGTCCAAGTCTGTCATTTCTGAAGTTTGTGAGTTTGTTTATTCGGTCGTTTTCACCTCTGAACAAGATGATGTGCTGCAGAGAGGAACAGCTGCAGGACATAGCGTCATGGGGGCAGTTTATCGTCTCCGAATTAGCTCTCGTTGATAAATCCCACAGCAAGAACCTGGAATCCAACCTGAGAACTCGTTGCCTCGAGGCAGGTGCGCAAACCCCCTCTGCACCACCTCTAACTCTATGCACTGGAAGTTTAATTACCATAATATTCTAACGGTATCAATATAAGTGCGGAGTTGGGACTCAAATCAGTCGTATTTATGAATGAAGCGTCTTTCACCTGAGTCAGCTTACTTACCCCTGACTGTCAATCATTCGCTGTTGACACTGGGAAGTGGGAGGAGCCAACAGTGATGGACGTTAGGGGTGTAACGGTATGTTGTATTCGTCACGACCCGTTCGGTACAGGCCACACGGTTTGGTACGCGCTAGACAAAAACCCAAGGCGGAACCGAATTTAAGAGGTGAGCGCTACACCCGAGCAGAGTTGTGTAACAGGTGCCTATGGCACCTGTTCTTCTGTTGTTCTGTTCTTTGAGTTAATTAACTTTCGTTCATGGTTGTTAGTTTAGTTAATTAACTCTTTCCTTTCACTGGCTTGTTTTGTGCACGTGGTCGGGTGTCTGTGTGTATTTATTTCCAGTGTTCCCCTTCCTCCGTGCACGTCGTAGTTTTATGATCGCTCACGTTGTTACCTCTGTGTTTTTTGGTGTCCCTACACCTTTAATAAATCCCTTTGATTCTCCTACCTGCGTGCCTTCCTCCCTTCAGCACGTTAAGGCGCTGCGGCTCTGCGCTTCATCTGCGTAGCCGCTTTAAGTCGAGGTAGGCGAGCGTAACAAGTTGCGAGTTGACCTTAGCTGTAAAACTCTCTAAGGATGTCATGCGAAGTGTAGTTTAAGTGTAATAATAATACATTTTATTTATAATGCACTTTACATTTGAAACAAAAACCTCATAAAAACCAATAAAATGAATTAAAAAACAAAAAACATGATGTTTTCAGTTCTATTTTAAAACTCAATTGTCTATGGTGCCCTCCGATGGTCAGGGAGGGCATTCCACAGATGTGGTGCGGTGGAGCAAAAGGCTCATTGGCCCATGGTTCTAAGCTTAGGCTTGGGAATGAGGAGGCGGTTTGAGTTTTCAGAATGGAGGGATCTTGATGGGGTTTTTGGAGTTTTAGTTCTTTTAGTTAGGATGGAGTATCTCCATAACAACACTGATGGGTGAGTAGGTAGACCTGTTCCATTCTAATCCCATCTTAATCCCAAATTTGGTAACTGTTGTAGATAGAGGCAGAGTGTGACTGGACAGTGTGATGCTGTTGACACTGGGTGGGAGGAGCCAACAACAATGGACGTTAGGGTGTAAAAGTACGTTGTATTCGTCCCGACCTGACCCGGTGGAAACGGAATTAGAAGGCGAGCTCTACACCCGAGCCAAGTTGCGAGTTGGAGCTTAGCTGTAAACCTCTTTACTTGCAAAGTGACATGCAAAGTGTATGTAGACCTTGTGCTCGATCCCAACAGAGACGGGGAGCCAATTGGGAGAGAATGCAGAATAGGGGTGATGTACTCTCATCAGGACCTGAGCAGCAGTGTTCTCTGAATGTATGAAAGTTTTTGCAAACTCTCATTTGGGATCCCAACGAAGAGGGCATTGCAATAATCCAACAATACCTTGCAACAATGTTTTATATGAGTTTCAAAGTTGAGCTGAGTGTCCATCTTAATCCCAAGTTTGGTAACGGTTGTAGATAGAGACAGAGAGTGACCGGACAGTGTGATGCTGTTGACACTGGGTGGGAGGAGCCAACAGAGATGGGCGTTATGGGTGTAAAATTACATTGTATTCGTAATGACCCGTTCGGTACAGGCCACATGGTTTGGTCTGCACTAGACAACAATCCAAGGCGGAACCGAAATTAGGAGGCGAGCTCTACACCCAAGCTGAGTTGCATGTTGGAGCTTAGCTGTAAACCTCTCTACTTGCAAAGTGTATGTAGACCTTGTGCTCGATCCTAAAAGAGACGGGGAGAGAATGCAGAATAGGGATGATGTGGTCATGTTTCCGTACTCTCATCAGGACCAGAGCAGCCCTATTCTCTAAATGTACAAATTTTTTGGCAGAGTCTTGTTTGGAATCCCAAGTGTGCGCATTGCAATAATCCAATTTGGAGGAAACAAACACCAAGTGCAGTACAGTACAGTACAGTGAGTGCAGGATGAAGTTTGGCAATGTGCCTAAGATGGAAAAAATGAAACCTTGCAACAATGTTTTATATGAGTTTCAAAGTTGACCTGAGGGTCCATCTTAATCTCAAGTTTGGTAACTATTGTAGATAGAGGCCGACTGTGACCGGACAATGTGATGTTAGTTATTGGAGACCATTGAATTTGGTATGAGGTTAAATAACCTTAGTTTTTATACTGTTCAATTTAAGAAAGTTTTGTGCCATTGTCAGAGATTTTTAATTACTTGCAAAGAATAAGAGTTCCAAAATGGCCAAAAGTTTGTATTCAAACAAAGGACTTTTCTGTGTTCTTGCCACCATTGGGAAGTGGGGTGGGGCAAGCTAGATTTGAATCAAAACCCTGGGCTTGGATTGGCTGATTTAAAAACGAAGTAATTTGTGATTGGCTTAGGTAGTTCGGGGCGGGAACTAGACGTAAAGAATATAATCACAGGTAAATACTTCGGGGCTCTCTCTTACTCGTTACTGACTGACTTAGTCGTTACTGACTGATGGTGTCCATGAAGAGTTTTCTTTGTTCTCAATAAATAAGTTGAGACGACCATCTTGCATCGACTCTTCTTTTTGCCTTTTCAAAAATCAAAAGATCCAACACCATCCACATTTTTATCTCTCCATGGCATGAACTGAGGGTCGATGGAGCTGTTGATGATGATGAGGATGAGGATGATGATGATGGGGCAACAGCATCTCAGGGTGTGGTCTCAATCTTTACGTAGAGTTTGATGTCATTGACGAAGCAGTAAAATAAAACTACATAATGACTAATAACCTGGCCAAGTGGGAGCATATATAATGTATAATATAAAGAGGACAGATCCAGAACTGACCCCTGGGAAATGCCTCAGGCCACTGCATATGATTTAGATCTTGCACTTCCAATGGAAATGTACTCAGATCTGCCGGTTGAGATGATATGACTGAAACCAGGAGAAAGCAGCATCCATAAGCCCAATGTTCAAGTTTAAGTAATTTATTTATAGAGCGCTTTTTATAATCATACATTGTCACCAAGTAAGTTTGCAGTTTTATAAGCCTTTGAACCCCCAAAAAGCTAGTCGAAGTGACAGTGGCAACAAAAGAATTCCCTGTTGTGTTGTTATTTTAAGGAAGAAATCTTGGGAGGACCAAGACTCGGTGGGGGACTCATCCTCCTTGAGCGGCCGGGCAGCATCAACAGTTTAGGACAGCCATGTACAGATTGTGTAATGATTAGGTGACTCGTATTTAACAATTGGAAAATTCTAAAAGTCCATTAAGGGCATCCTGCAGAACTGCCAGTCCAATAGAAATTCAGGTTCCATTCAGTACTCGTCGTAGCCGCAGTGCTTTGGCAGAGCCATGGAGGAAGAGCTGACGACAACTCCAGAAAATTGCCAACACCAAATAAACAGACAAGAAAAGCAGTTAGAGCTAATAAAGCCCAGTATTTAATTAATAACCAGAGTTTAATTGACACAGTGCATCATGTGACTCCGGCATCACTGACTAGAGCAGCAGAACTAAAAGGGTCAGATACTGCAGACTCTACATAGTTGAGAGTTTTCTCTGGAATAGCATCATTTCAGCGCCACACCCTCTACTAATGACGAGCTAGGTGAAGAGGTGAAACGCCAGCACCAACTGATCCCAGATTACCAACCCAACACTGCCAAGCCTGAGCTCTACACCTTCATCTACAGGGAATTATTTAAATACAAAATTTAATAAATGTGTTTTTAATCTACTTTTAAAGCTTGATCGTGATTCTGAGTTACAAACAGTAACTGGAAGGCTATTCCAAAGTTGAGGAGCAGGCCTTGTGGGAGAACACTCTTCCACCAGCAGTAATTTTATTTATTCTAGCTAAAAGCAAACCAGCACCTTGAGATCTGAGCTCACGTGTTAGCTTATAGAGTTAAATAAGATACTTTGGAGCCTGATTATGTAGAATTTTGTATGTTATCAATAAAAATTTGTACACAATACGAAATGTAACTGGTAGCCAGTGTAAGTTTGATAACACAGGACTGATATGATCAAACTTTCTGGTTCTAGTTCAAACCCTAGCTGCAGCATTTCCAGCAAGTTGTAATTTATGTAAAGATTTATTAGAACGTCCGAAGTAAATGTCAGAAGTGAATTTACAATAATCTAATATACATTTACATACATATATTTAGTCATTTAGCAGACGCTTTCATCATAAGTCAGTTGTTATGAAGAAAACCATTTATAGTGTAGAATTATCAAACCTGATCGTTATATGATCCTGCACCCCCCCCCCCCTTTTTTTCCCTCTACAACAGGTATTTGTTAAAAAGATGCGTCTTTAGTAGTTTCTTGAAAATGCCTAGTGACTCTGCTTTACCACGCTGGCTTAGTGGTTAGCACGTTCGCCTCTCAGCGCTAGGGATTCCTGGTTCAAATCCCCATTTGGGAGTTTCCATGTTCTCCCCGTGTCCGCGTGGGTTTCATTCCACAGTCCAAAACCATGGATCAAGTCAATTGAGTTTTCCAAATGTGTGAGTGAGTGAGTGCCCAGCGATAGATTGACGCCCTGTCCTGGGTGTATCTGCCCAGCGCCCGAGATGTTATCCTCTATTAGGGTCGCGAGGGGGTTCCCCAAGCCCATCCAGGGGAGAAGGCGGAAAATAATGGATGGATGGACTCTGCCTTACGGAAAGATTTGGGAAGATTGTTCCACCATTTTGCAGTGATGAACGCCACGGAGTGAGAATTAGCTCCTCACCAGGCGACAATCATCACTGGAGCAAAGTGAACGAGCCGAAGTGTATTTTGAAAAGATAGAGTTAAGGTAAGAGGGGAAGATCCAGAAATGGTCCTGTAGGTCAGAGTCAGTGACTTGTACTGAATGTGAGCAGCTATAGGGAGCCAATGGAGAGAAATGAGTAGTGGTAACTAACCCTGAGGTAATAAAAGCATGAATTCATTTTTCTGCATCTTGGAAGGAAAGGATATTTCTTAGCTTCGAAATGTTGGGAAGGTGAAAAAATGCAATTCTCAGACTGATCCCAGATCACCAACCCGACACCGCCAAGCCTGAGATCTACAGCTTTATCTACAGGATTTTATTAAACGATGGTATGGTTTAAACGTTTAAGAAGTATACCATGATCAATAGTGTTGAAAGCTGAAGACAGATCAAGAAGCATCAGCAGTCATCAGAAGGCCATTAGAAACTTTAACCTAACATAATATATATAACTTTATCCAATATAATGAAAAATAGTTATTGTATTTTCGATAGTCCTGAAGGTAAATGGTAACTACTCTTTCCCGATACCTCAGAAATGAAGGGAAGATTTGGGAATAGGCCTATAATTAATATTCGGGATCAAAGGTCGTTTTTTTAGAGACGTGTAAGTGTAGTTTAGAGGTGGAGCCTGGACAGCGAGTGGAAGCTATCCACGCAAATGGCACACACTGTTTCATTTGAATGAACCGTGTGGGAGGAGTTCCTCTGATTGACAGCAGCAATGGAGCAGCGCTGGTAGGTTGGTGTTATATTGAACACGGATGCTTTGTCGCCAAGGTATGTTTGTGGAAACTTTCGGAACGTCCTATAACGCATATTCGGCAGATTTCTCCACATCGATAACCATAGCGGGGGCACGGTGGCTTAGTGGTTAGCACGTTTGCCTCTCAGCGCTAGGGATTCCTGGTTCGAATCCCCATCTGGTTGGAGTTTCCATGTTCTCCCTGTGTCTGCGTGGGTTTCCTCCGGGTTCTCCGGTTTCCTCCCACAGTCCAAAAACATGGATCAAGGTCATTTGAGTTCTCCAAATTGCCCCATATAGAGTGTGTCTGTGTGAGTGAGTGTGTGCCCAGCGATGGATTGGCGCCCTGTCCTGGGGCTATCTGCCCAGCGCCCGAGACGTTCTCCCCTGGATGGGCATGGGGAACCCCACCGCGACCCTAATAGAGGATAAAGCGGGAGATAATGAATGAAAGGATAACCATAGTTCGTAAGAAAACCCGCAATCCAATAATAAATCTCCACTAATTTTTACACTAATTTGACTAAACCTACGCATGTCTAATCCTCCGCTCCCGAGATGGGAAATCAGACCGAACTAATCCATAACTGAAGCAATGAGCATGTACAGTAATGCCTCACATATCGCGGGGTTACGTTCCAGAGACCCCATGATGTCACAACGTTATAATTATTGTATTATTATACATGTTTAAGGTTTTATAAAGACTATTAAATGCTTTTTAAACACTTTAAACCTACGTAAATTAAGCGACATATATACAGTATAGCGAAAAATGCTGCAATATGCGAAAAAACTAATCTGGTATGCAGTGAAGCCACGAGAAGTGATCCGAGATATCACTTCTGGGGGTAGATCAAACACGGACGGTCTTTCGGCATTGGGCAGCAGTTGCGAGGTATGTTTGTGGAAACTTTCGGAACGTGCTAACTCATTCTTGGCAGAATCCTCCACATCGTTAACCAGAGCTCGTAAGAGAACCCGCAACCCAACGATTATTCTCTGCTACTTTTTAGACTAATTTCACTAAACCCAAGATTATTTTATGAGTGATCCCGAGAAAGACGTTACGTTCCAGAGACCTGTGATGTCGCAACGTTTTAATTACTGTATAATTATACATGTTTAAGGCTTCACACACTAGTATAAACACTAAACATGCTATTAATCACTTAAACCTATGTAAATTTAGTGACATATCTAGCGCAAAATAATGCAATATGCAAAAAACTAATCTGGAATACAGTGAAGCTGCAAGAAGGGATCCAAGATATCAATTCTGGGGGTAGATCAAACACGGACGTTTTTTCGGCATTGGCCAGCAGTTGCGAGGTATTTTTGTGGAAACTTTCAGAATGTGCTAACGCATACTCAGCAGAATCCTCCGCATCGATAACCAGAGCTTGTAAGAGAACCCGCAACCCAATGATAAATCTCTGCTATTTTTTACACTTATTTGACTAAACTTACTAGTTAACTTGCGCATGCTTAATCCTCCGCTCCCAAGATGGGAAATCAGACCGAACTAATCCATAACTGAAGCAATGAGCATGTACAGTAATCCTTCACATATCAAGGGGGTTACGTTCTAGAGACACGCGATGTCACAACGTATTAATTATTGTATTGTACAGTACATGTTTAAGGCTTCACACTAGTTTAAACACTAAACATGCTGTTAAATGCTTAAACCTACGAAAATTTTGCGACACATACTCGGCAGTATGATGCACATCGATAACCACTCCGCTACTTTTTACACTAATTTGACTAAACCTACGATTTTTGAACATGTGCGCATGTGAACATGTGCGCGCTTAATCCGATCCCAAGAAAGAGGTTACGTTCCAAAGACCTGTGATGTCGCGACATTTTAACTATTGCGTTATTATACATTTTTAAGGCTTCACAAACGCTTCCCGCACTTTATATGCTATTAAACACTTTCTAAACTCTTAAACCTACAAAAGAGTTTAAGAAACCTAACAAGAGCTTGTAAGAGAACCCGCAACCCAAAGATTAATCTCAGCTACTTTTTACACTAGTTTGACTAAACGATAGTTTTACGAGTTAACATGGATCTGTGAAGACTGTATCTGAAATCAGACTGAACAATCTGTACAGTAATCCCTCACATATCACGGGGGTTACAATCCATGTCACGACGTTATGATTATTTTATTATTTTTTTATTTGTTCAAGCGCTTTACAAACTCGTATAAACACTTTACATGCTATTAAACCTTCGCTCCCGAGACGGGAAATGTGCATGTACAGTAATCCCTCACATATCGTGGGGGTTGTGTTTCAGAGACCCGGCGAAGTTGCAACATTATAATTATTGTATTATTTACATGTTTATGTTCTTAACACACTCGTATAAACACTTTACATGCTATTAAAAGCTTTCTAAACTCTTAAACCTACGTTGATTGGACGTTGATTTGAGCTTATTACCACACCTGTGGAGGCTTCGTTGCTGTCACGCACCATCTGAATGGGAGATGAGCAGCACAGTACGGTGCGGAAAAGGTCGATGGGTCACGTGACCCCGCTGCCGGTCTGTTTTTTTGCTCTGTGCGAAGCTGGAATATCAATCAGCGGCGGCAGTGGAAGAGGCTTAACAGCCGTCACTTCTCGTTCGTCATCCGGAGATCTGCACCGTGGGGATGCGATTCAGCGGCCAGTTCTCGTTCTCTCCTCCACCCGGTAATGCAGATTCCAGTCAGTCACCGAGGACGGAGTTTTACACCTTTATTACTGCAGTCGCTCCAATAAAAGCGGGAGCTCGAGTTACATGAGGCGTACGGATACAGTCAACATATTCCGAATCTTTACAGAGAAATGCTCAGGGTACAATTCTACAGTATGGCTTTGTGTAATATAGCGCTGATTGTCGTGCGTCCCTTGGTAGTCCTCGTTATCACTGTGCCCTCAGCTGAAACTTTGGGTCCAAGCAAAGAAAAAAAAAGGGTTTTAAAAATTACCTCTCATCATGTTCTGTGGTAAATCAACAGGTTTCGTGCTATGTACATACTAGCTAAATGTTGGTTGTCAGTTGGTTGTCAAGGAAGGAAGGCGAGGCTGTGAGGGTCATGAGATGGATTGTTGCCCCTTTTTTAAAGATGAACACCAAAGTATCGAAAGACTAATGAGTCTGAATAAAAACAAAGCTACTTGTGGCAATATTATGATTCTCATGATTTAATAGATCAGACGGTATGTGTATCAGACTATCAAACATGTGTGTCTGACTATGAGTATCAGACTGCATCAGACATGTGTTTGACTGTATGTGTATCAGACTGTATCAGACATATGGTATGTGTGTCTGACTGTATGTGTATCAGACTGTATTAAATGGGTGTGTCTGACTATGAGTATCAGACTGTATCAGTTGTGTGTCTGACTATGAGTATCAGACTATCAGATGTGTGTGTTTGACTGTATGAGTATCAGACTGTATCAGATGTGTGTGTTTGACTGTATGAATATCAGACTGTATCAGATGTGTGTGTCAGACTGTATGAGTATCAGACTGTATCAGATGTGTGTGTCTGACTATATGAGTATCAGACTGTATCAGATGTGTGTGTCTGACTATATGTGTATCAGACTGTATCAGATGTGTCTGTGTGAGACTGTATGTGTATCAGACGTGTGTGTCTGACTGCATCAGTTCTTTTAGACACTGGGTGTCAGACTGTATGTGTATCAGACTGTAAGAGTATCAGACTGCATCAGTTCTTCAGTATGGACTCTCTGTATCAGAGGCTGTGCATCAGACTGTATCTGTGTCAGCCTGCAACAGTTCTGCAGTATGGACTGTATCTGCATCAAACACCGTGTATCAAATTGTATCAGACATGTCTGACTGTACCAGTATTTACCGTGTCTGTATCAGACACTGTGTATCAGACTCGATTAATACTACATGTATCAGACACTTTGTACCAAATTTATCCACGACAGAACATGATGGAGTTGACGTGTGTGTGTGTGTGTATGTGTATATATATGTGTGTGTGTGTGTGTTTCAAAACCCAACGGAAAACACTGCTTAGACCCAGAGTGCCATATATGGGCGTAACAAGGACAACAGAGGGACGTCCGATCTCCTGGGACAAACCTGGAATAATAAAGACCTAATCCTAAAACGAGGGGCGATTTGCACCGTTTTTAAATGAAGCTCTTTAAATACATTCCAACATCTAGAAGTGTTAGTATAACGTTGTCTGATCTTTTGGCACACCTGGAACAAAATCCTGACCCATAATCTGATAACCACTGTCTAACACACAAAAAGAATTCCACTAAATATAGGACGAAACATAGTGAGTGTAATAAATAAACATCTCCTCGTCGGGAATCCGTCTGGCATGTTTACGGTGACACGGTGTGAGGGTTGTGGCCGGACTGTCGCCGCGACGGTTGGAACCGGATCAGACTAATCTGCTCATCATAAGCGCAGGAACACAACATCCTAACGTCCCTTTGTGACATCGGAGTTTGCTTTTGTCATCGATTATATGGAACTGGTTTTATCTGCGAGTCCTGATGGTGCCACGCGCAGGGGAACCCGTGCGGATGAGTGTTTGGCCAAGACCAGCTGCCTCTGTAGGGTGAGCATCAGTGAAAGGTGTTGGGATTGGGGCGGATCATCATCACCACTTTCTTTAGAGAATAAGATCCGCCTCGGAATTCAGCCCAGTACACGCCGTCTTGGTAGCGGCTGCGGTAGTGGCCGCCACGGTACCACACGCCGTTCAGGTTGGAGTGGGCGCAGGCGTTGTACCACCAGCCTCCCTTCTGATAGTGGGCACAGTTACCTGTGGAACAGATTTTTATTTACATATACAGTTTTTTTATTTACACCATTTGAACAAAAATATCTATACTATTACAGGAGCTTTTTGTAATGTCCTGTTCTGAGACCTTTGAACCTTAGAACTCAGATTGTTTCAGTACTGTCTGTAGCTGTATTGGACTATTTCAGTACTGTCTGTACCCGTGTCAAACCATTTCGGTACTGTCTGTCCCCGTGTCGGAACGTTTCAGTACTGTCAGTACCCCGTGTCAGACCATTTCGGAACCGTCTGTACCTGTGTCGGACAGTTTCGGAACCGTCTGTACCTGTGTCAGACAGTTTCGGAACCGTCTGTACCTGTGTCAGACCGTTTTTGGCACTGTCGGTACCTGTGTTGGACCGTCTCGGTACCACCCGTTCCCGTGTCGGACCGTCTCTGTACTGTCAGTAGCTGTCTGGGTACCGGCCATATCTCTGCCGGCGGACCGCCTGAGTATCGGCTGTGTCTCTGCCGGCGAACCGTCTATGTACCGGACGTTTCTCCGGTGGACTAACCACTTTGCCTGAAGCATCACGCGTCACAATCGGACAGGTACATCTTACCTGTGTATACATCATGGTCCCGGTCCAGAGTGGTAAACTGCTTGCCATTGTGCCAGGTCAGGGAGTCGCCGGCGTTGCCGTGGTAACGGCCAACTCGTAGCTTGTAGAACTCGCTTTCGGGTTCCAGTCTGAAGCTGGCATATTCAGCAAAGGTCTTCCTCCCGGACCAGTCCTCCAGCGTCACCAGCAGCTTGTAGTTGGCCTGATTTGTGAGCCAGTAAATGTTCTCCAGCCCGAGCCAGTACTCGCCATCGATGTTGCCAAAACCTTGCTGTGAGGGACAGAACGGGAAGCAAATGTCACCTTAGAACATCCATCCATCCGTTATCTTCCTCTTTATCCTCTACTAGGGTCGGGGGGGTGGGGGGTTTCCCCATGCCCATCCAGGGGAGAACGTTTTGGGCACTGGGCAGATACACCCAGGACAGGGTTGATCCATGTTTTTGGACTGTGGGAGGACTGTGTCGGAGAACCCGGTGGAAACCCATGCGAATTGGAAACTCCACCAAGATTGGGATTCGAACCAGAATTCCTAGTGCTGAGAGGCGAACATGTTAACCATTAAGCCACCATGCCGCCCTACCTTAGAATAGCATTCCGCAAATGCAGAGTCACGGAGACTAAAAAAATAAATACAGAGTTTTTGGTAACTTCGCATATCATCATTCCGTCTATGTTTTCGGCGGCTACTTCGGATTTAATCGGCGTGCGCATGTAAAAAGTGGATACATCTCATTGTCCTCGTTCCGATTCCCTTGCGAAGTGAAAGTTAACGCTTTTAAGCTCCAGCCTGGAACCAAAAAAAGCTTCCAGAGCCAATCGAAGAATCAGAGCGACGTTCAAAAATATGAGAGCGGCATTAAGAGCACTGATAACCACGATAAGTTCCGTTGTGGTGAAAACGGAACCGATGAAGAAGAAAGGCGTTAATGCACTTACAATAATGATTGAAGATGTTATAACGTTCTAATTTACTTGTATTAAGACAGCTAGATGGTGAGAAAAAGAAACTTTATTTTATTAAACGTTTATTTACTATTAACATTAGGCTTTTGCGGGCGGCGCGGTGGCTTAGTGGTTAACCCGTTCGCGTCTCAGCGTTGGGGCTCCAGGTTCGAATCCCAATCTGGGTGGAGTTTCCATGTTCTCCTTGTGTCCGCTTGGGTTTCCTCCGCGTTCTCCGGTTTCCTTCCACAATCCAAAAACATGGATCAAGGTCAATTCATTCTTTATCTTAATGCTTAAACTATATGGGGGGTTCCCCATGCCCATCAACGGACGAACGTCTCGGGCGCTGGGCAGATACACCCAGGACAGGGCGATAATCTATTGCAGGGCACACACTCACTCACACAGACACCCAAACACACAGTACATGTAGCAATTTATAGCATTCAATTGAACTTGAATCCATGTTTTTGTACTGTGGGAGGAAACCGGAGAACACGTAGGAAACCCAAATGTGTCTGCCCAGCGGCCGAAACGTTCTCCTTGGGGGAACCCGCTTAGTAGAGAACTGGGAAGATGCCCATGCCCTTCCGAAGTAGAACCTTATGGGTGCTGGACAGATAAACGCAGGACAGGGCGCCAATCTATCGCTGGGCACTTTACCTTAATTTACCTTAATTTACCTTGAAGCCATGTTTTTGGACTGTGGGAGGAAACCGGAGAACCTGGAGGAAACCCACGCGGACACGGGGAGAACATAGAAACTCCACCCGGGTTGGGGATTTAGAATCCCCAGCACTGAGAGATGAACGTACTATCCACTAAGCCACCGTGCGGTCCCAAAAGTAAATTGAATTCTCTAAATTGCACCATATAGTCTAGGTGTGTGTGTGTGTGAGTGTGCCCAGGGATAGATCAGCGCCCTGTCCAGTGTGTATCTGCCCAGCGCCTGAAATGTTCTCCTCTGGATGGGCATGGGAAAACCCCCCCTAGTAGAATCCTAGTAGAGGATTAAGCAGAAGATAATTGATGATTGAATAATTGTTTTTAGTATTGAACACCACATTTATTCTCTATAAAATTCATTTTTTATGTTTTTGAGTCTCTTGTACAAATTAACTGGATTAAAATTGATTTAAATTGGTTTTGATTGTTTCATGATGGATTAGCAACGAAAGCAAAGGTTCCACGGTATATTTTTAACAAAATGAAACAGAATTTTTTTATTTGAAACAAAAAGGGAGAGGTACGCGGCAGACACGCGCGGCAGTCTCATTGTCATGGTAACCACCATTTGTTTACCTTAACCCTTGTCTTTAAATATGTCCTGTTTCGCGGACAAGTTTCTCAGGTTTTTAGAGTATTTGCTCTTATATTCACGTTGCGTGCATATATATGTTTAAAGGTGTTTTTAAAGGCTATTTTTAAAAATAAATTTGCTCAATTTCTATTCTATGAAAGTGGGTCGCGAAGTATTGACCATAAAAAAATATTGTTCCCATCTTAGAGGAAATAGTTTTTGCGTAATTTGCCCCCTTTGCTTTAAATTCTTTGTGAACCTGGGCATTTTACCGCCTCGGTGGCCACATCCAGCCCGTTGACTGTCCCTGTCCGGACCGCCCATTAATGGGACCAAAGTGTCCCCCGCGCTGGGCTTATATAAGCTCAGTAAGATGCCGTGGGTTTTTTATAGCCCCCTCTAACTGCCGTGTAGCTATGGCTACCAGGTGGTTCCTTCATTTTGGCTGGCTTTTGAGCAGCTAAAGTGGACTAGTGCAAAGTGCCCCTAGTGTCTGAGAACGGTCATGGGTCAGGGGATGCTGAAGCCTCTCCTCGCATTTATTGGGTAAAGGGTGGAAAGCCACCTGGGGCGCCTGGAGAACATGCAAACTCTTCAAACACTTCAAGCACCATACACCAGCTAACCCATTATGACATCATTTTAAGATCTCTGCACCTAATCCATGACCTTCATGTCGTAGAAAGTGTTTTTGTAAAATAAAATGATAATGGTAATGATACATTGATGGGATTGTACCTAGTGGCCTACGTGTTGGACCTTCGAGCTGGATTCATAACCCTGACCCCTCAGAGCCCCTATGATGTCACATTTCTAATCAACGGAATGGCCGTTGGTCTGCTCACTTTGTACGTCTCCCAGTTCCGGAAGAAGTTAACCGAGCCGTCCATCCGTCTCTGAATGACGGTCCAGCCTCCGGGGTCCTGCCTCTGATCGCACCACGCCTGCATCAGCTTGTTGGTGTTCTCAGGCTTCACGAGATACATCCCACTGTTCGTATGTCCGTCCTCCAGAGCCTGAAGACAGTCCTTCCACGGGCCTGAAAAATCAAGAGTTTGAGTTTGATGTTGAGGTGAGCAAAGTACTTTCAGATGTGATATTGGGTGGTTGGGGGGGGGGCTCATAATGTGGGGGATACCTGGTGGAGTGGTGTACAGTGTAGCTTTGTGATGAGGCTGAGACACGGGGTGGTTATTGAGATATGGGACCTCCTTGATGGAGTGTTGTGTACTTTAGGGGAGTTAAGGATGTGCTGTGATGCCACTCTTTTAAGGCTGGGGGGTATAAGATGATGGTGGTGGCTAATACCAGTTCATCCATGGCTTTGCCGAAGCACTGTGGCTACGACGAGTACTGGGTGGAACCTGGATTTTTATTGGACTGGCTCTGCAGGATGTCCTCAATGGACTTATATAGTTTTAGAATTGTTATATACAGTCACCTGATCATTACACAATCTGTACATGGCTGTCCTACACTGTTGGTGCTGCCCGGCCGCTCAAAGAGGATGAGTCCCCCACTGAGCCTCAGTCCTCCCAAAGTTTCTTCCTTAGAATAACAGCATAACAGTGAGTTTTTTTTTCTTGCCACTGTCGCTTCAGCTTGCTCTTTGGGGGTTTAAAGGCTTAAAGAGAACATGGAATTGATATTTTTGATCGTCTTTGAGTTCTACAGTCAACAAGAAGCTGGGGTTCAGGGGAACCTGTCTGAGGATTTCTACCTATTTGGGTTTATTATTACAGGGTTTTTGCTAATGGGATTGTTAAAAAAATAAAGAGTGTTGGGCACAAGCTACCCAATATGATTGATTGTGATGGGCAGAGCCATTGGAACTCTTGACTGTGACTATTAATTGCAACATGGAAACCTTCTTGGAGAAGCTTTGGGTGCCACAAACAAGTTTGGAAAGCTTGGAGGCCAGAATTTTGAGGGATTCAGGGGTAAATTGCGGGTGGTGATGGGTTGGGGTATTAGGCGTATGCTGTTAATAGGAGGGGTAGGCCGAGGCATGTACCTGAGATGTTTGGAGATACTGAATGTGGGATGGAACTGCAGGTGGTAAGTACATGGGGTATGGGAGCAATAAAGAGGAAGAATGTACCCCGCCAGAGAAGGTGGTGGAGGAATTTAGAATATGGTAGCGATAATGGTGTGGGTATAGGGTTTGGGAAGTACCTGAGAGGGTGGAGATTAGGAGGTGTAATACATAGTGGGCATGAGGTAGTGGGGTTTGAGAGGGTATTGAATGTGGGTTTACCCAATCGGGTGGAGTACCTGAAGGGTTAATGAGTTGCGAATGTAGAATGATGGGGGTAGAATATGGATGGAGGTATGAGATGTGAGCGTGCATGATGTCCGAGGTACCTGAGGGCTTGTTGGTGGTTAAGGGCGTGTATGTACCACTCGGCATGGTCGCCAGGGGTATGGGCACTTTAAGGTTCTGGTCACTCTGGATCTCATTGGTCATCTGGTTATTGCGGTTGTAGGTGGGCGGAGCTTGTGGCTTGTTGATGGGTGGAGGAGGCCTGGGCATCGGCTGGGGCTGTGGTTGAGGTTGGGGCTGTGATCTGGGCTGCATCACCGGGGGTCTGCGCTGACACTGCTCCTCCAGCAGGGCGATGAGCGCCGATTGGTTGTTCGCCAGTGAGGCCAAGTGCTGGTACTTGTGCTCCAGGTCCTTGTAGCGGTTGGTGAGCTGCAACATCTCCGAGGTCTGGTTCAGGATGCGGTTCTCCAGCTGGGAGAGTTCCAGCGCGTTGTCGCGTTTGCGGATGATCTCGTGCAGGAGCTGCATGTAGAGCTGTGTCACGCGGGAGTTCATGTTGCGTGACTCCTTGCGCAGAAGCTTGACCTCGTTGACGATGCCGCCATCCATCTCCACCAGCTGTTGCAGCGTCTCGATCTGCCGCTTCTGCTTGTGGAGCTCCGAGTTCAGGAGGTCCAGCTCCTGCTTGTTCACCCGGCTCTCTGTCACGACCTCGGGCTCTTTGGAGTTGACGCAAATGGCTCCCGTGATCTTCTGCTGGGGGACGATGAAGGTGTAAGAGCACTTGTCCTGCGGCGCGGGCTCGGGCGAGCGGCGAGGACGGGAGCTGGACAGGAATTCGGGCTCGATGTCCTCGTTGCTGCTCTCGAACTCCTGAACCCCAGCGCTCACCTGCGTCACCGCCGACAGCGTGCTCATTAAGAGGAACGCCGCCCACAGCAACGACCGCGTTTCCATGGTTCCAGATTCACCACACACACTTCTGCCTCGGGTCCGTTACGGAGGAACTGTGGGGTGGAGGAAACAAGCGAGACATGTTTAAAAGAGTTTGCGTGTTGTTACATCATAGTTGTTGGGAAAACAAATGTACCGGGAACGTCTCGGAACCGGGTTCCAGATGGGCATGTTGTTTAAAGACATGTAGAAAAATTTGTTTCACACAAACAGAGAGAGAGAGAGAGAATGGGAGGGAGAGACAAGAAGGGAATTAAGAAAGAGACAAAAAGAGACAGAGTAAGAACAGGGTGTAGAAATAATGAGGGTGGAGAGAGAGAGAGGGAGAGAGAGAGACTGACAGAGTGAATGGAAATTCTGATGATGTTTTTATATTAAGGTGATCTTTTTGTGGCCGAGTTTAGATTTCATTATAAATTTCACAGTGGGACTCTAGAAATAACAACAGTTTCATGTTATTTATACAAATTTATCACATGTGTATTGGTATCGGACTGTGTGTGTGTGTGTAAGGACTGCATGTGTGTCACTATCAGAATGTGTCTTTGGATGGGGTGTGTATCAGACTGTATGTGTATAGATTCGGACTGTGTGTGTTTCACTATCGGACTGTGTGTATTTCAGTATCAGACTGTGTGTGATTCACTACCAGACTGTGTATTTCAGGATCAGACTGTGTGTTTCAGTATCAGACTGTGTGTATCGGACTGGGTGTATTTCAGTATCAGAATGTGTATTTCAGTAACTGACTGTGTGTGTTTCAGAATCAGGCTGTGTGTATTTCAGTATCAGACTGTGTATTTCAGTATCAGACTGTGTTTTTCAGTATCAGACTGTGTATTTCAGTATCAGACTGTATGTATCGGACTGTGTGTATTTCAGTATCAGACTGTGTATTTCAGTATCAGGCTGTGTGTATTTCAGTATCAGGCTGTGTGTATTTCAGTATCAGGCTGTGTGTATTTCAGTATCAGGCTGTGTGTATTTCAGTATCAGACTGTGTATTTCAGTATCAGACTGTGTGTATTTCAGCATCAGGCTGTGTGTATTTCAGTATCAGACTGTGTATTTCAGTATCAGACTGTATGTATTTCAGTATCAGGCTGTGTGTATTTCAGTATCAGACTGTGTGTTTCAGACTGTGTGTATTTCAGTATCAGACTGTGTATTTCAGTATCAGGCTGTGTGTATTTCAGTATCAGACTGTGTGTATCGGACTGTGTGTATTTCAGTATCAGACTGTGTATTTCAGTATCAGGCTGTGTGTATTTCAGTATCAGACTGTGTATTTAAGTATCAGACTGTGTGTATCGGACTGTGTGTATTTCAGTATCAGACTGTGTATTTCAGTATCAGGCTGTGTGTATTTCAGTATCAGGCTGTGTGTATTTCAGTATCAAGCTTTGTGTATTTCAGTATCAGGCTGTGTGTATTTCAGTATCAGGCTGTGTATTTCAGTATCAGACTGTGTGTATCGGACTGTGTGTATTTCAGTATCAGACTGTGTATTTCAGTATCAGGCTGTGTGTATTTCAGTATCAGACTGTGTGTATTTCAGTATCAGACTGTGTATTTCAGTATCAGGCTGTGTGTATTTCAGTATAAGGCTGTGTGTATATTTCAGTATCAGGCTGTGTGTATTTCAGTATCAGGCTGTGTGTATTTCAGTATCAGACTGTGTGTATTTCAGTATCAGACTGTGTTTTTCAGTATCAGACTGTGTGTATCAGACTATGTGTATTTCAGTATCAGACTGTGTGTATTTCAGTATCAGACTGTGTTTTTCAGTATCAGACTGTGTGTATCGGACTATGTGTATTTCAGTATCAGGCTGTGTGTATTTCAGTATCAGGCTGTGTGCATTTCAGTATCAGGCTGTGTGCATTTCAGTATCAGGCTGTGTGTATTTCAGTAACAGGCTGTGTGTATTTCAGTAACAGGCTGTGTGTATTTCAGTATCAGGCTGTGTGCATTTCAGTATCAGGCTGTGTGCATTTCAGTATCAGGCTGTGTGCATTTCAGTATCAGGCTGTGTGTATTTCAGTACCAGGCTGTGTGTATTTCAGTAACAGGCTGTGTGTATTTCAGTATCAGGCTGTGTGTATTTCAGTAACAGGCTGTGTGTATTTCAGTATCAGGCTGTGTGCATTTCAGTATCAGGCTGTGTGCATTTCAGTAACAGGCTGTGTGTATTTCAGTATCAGGCTGTGTGTATTTCAGTATCAGACTGTGAATTTCAGTATCAGACTGTGTGTATTTCAGTATCGGACTGTGTATTTTAGTAGCAGACTGTGTGTGTTTCATTATATTATACAGTGTTTTAGGCTGTTGCACAGTGTGCGTCTGTGTGTGTATGTAAATGTGTGTGTGTATGTATGTATGTATTTGTGTGTTTCGTTGTGTGTGTATATTTATGTTTGGTTGTGTATACATATGTCTGGTGTGTGTTTGTGTGTGTGTTTTTTGTGTGTGTGCTTGCGTAAGTACGTGTGTGTGTGTGTGTGTGTGTGTGTGTGTGTGTGTGTGTGTGTGTGTTTCCTAGTAAATCTTGCAGCCAGTGGAAAAACATCTGCTGCAGTTTCAGACCAGGTCATTTAGCTCAAATACAAAAGAAATTTTAAACAAGGTCTTACCCCCCCCCCCCCCCCCGCCACACACACACGCACACTTATAGACACATTAAGTTGTGTCCTAACATGCAGTGTGATTTCTGATGTGTTTATTTTGACCTCCGTCATGAATCTGAAACCTTATTGGTTATTTCGGAGTTAAAAGTTACCCCTGCTTTAGAAGTGTGCAGTATGAGGTAAGGTGGCGTGGAAGCGGAGAATAGCACCGGGTATTTATGAGTTCACGCCACAGTTGGTGCAGCTGCTTCTCAGGGGTAATTGGAGGCTCCGAGGGCAGTTGTTTTTTTACCTTCTTTCTCTCTGTTGCCCCTCATTTTAACCTGAGCTTGGCATTCCATAAATGCTTTCCTCCCTCATTAGAGAACACTGGGCTTCTCACCCACGTCCCCCTACCTCTCAGCTGCCCCCACTCCCTCTACCCCTTAGACTTAACACCTCATGACTCAGTGCCCTCATGCAGAGCAGAACGAAGTCATCAGAACTGCACCATCAGCACTCATGACAAACATCTGAGTCTACACGAGATAGAGGGGTGTTCATAAGATACTGAGTTCTTAGACATGTGTAACATGTTCTCATTAGGAACTGACACTGAAGTGAGAACTGTGTTGGGAACCTGTACAATTGTAATAAAGATGTATTGGACAGTACGTATATCAGACCGCATCAGTACTGACTATATCAGACAGTATGTGTATTGGACCTCGTCAGTACTGAATGTATCTGTATCGGACCACGTCAGTACTGACTGTATCGGTATCAGAGTGTATGTATATCTGACCGCATCAGTACTGACTGTATTTGTATCAGACAGTATGTGTATCGGACCATGTCAGTACTTTACTGTATTTATATCAGACAGTATGTATATCGGACTGTATCTGTATCAGACAGTATGTGTATCGGACCTCATCAGTACTGACTGTACATGTATTGGACAGTATGTATATTGGATTGACTTTATGTGTATCAGATAGTATGTATATATCGGACCTCATCAGTACTTTCTGTATCTGTATCAGACAGACAGTATGTATATCAGACCTTATTAGTCCTGAATGTTAGACTGTATCTGATGTTTTCAAAGCCATGAGTTTTTACACCAGGGGCTTTCCTGAGTTTAGCAGATGGATGGATTGGGGGGGGGGTTCATAAAGTTTTACATCCTTCTTTCTCCGTTTGTTCTCTGTAACCAGATGGTCCATGAGACAGGTTCTCATCTAATGACTGCTTAAATATACAGTGTTTGTACAATAGGTGATGTACAACAGATCAGACACACGCACATATGCACACACACCCACTCACATTGAGTATACACACACACACATGTATAGAGAGAATTCACACACACACTCACCCACTTAAATAAAGTATTTATACACATACACTTACATAGAGTACGTATACACAAACACACTCACTCACTCACATAGAGTATGTACATACGCACAAGTACTGAGAGACAATTCACATTTACACACACACACACACACACACACACACACACACACACACACACTCACTTACCTACTTAAATGGTGTATTTACACACTCACCTACTCATATAGAGTATATACAGAAACACAAGTATTGAGAGAGAATTTACATTTACACACATACTTACATAGAGTATTTACATACAGTACACACACACACACACACACACACACACACAAACTCACATAGATTATACACACACACACACACACCTAGAGTATGTAATGTAAAGAGAGAGAATTCACATGTACACACACACACACTTATGTAGTGTACTTACGCAAACACACACACACAGACAAATACACTCAACCACGCACATAGAGCATATAAACACACACAAGAATTAAGAGAAATTTCAAATTCACACACACACACACACAACCACACACATAGAGTATATACACACGCACAAGAATTAAGAGAGAATTCAAATTTACACTCACACATACACACAGAGTATATACACATGCACAAAGAATTTACATAATTTACACACACACACACAAGAATTAGAAACAAATGTACATGTACACACACACATAGAGCATATTCACTCACACACTAAGTAAGAGAAAATTCAAATTTACACACACACACACACACACACGGAGAGTATATACACTTGCACAAGAATTAAGAGAAAATTTTAATTTTCACACACACACACACACACACACACACACACACACACACACACAGTATATACATATGAACAAGAATTAAGAGAAATTTCAAATTTACACACACAAAAGAATTAAGAGAGAATTAAAATGTACACACATGGACACAGAGTATGTACACTTGCACAAGAATTAAGAGAAAATTTTAATTTCACAAACGCACACAGACACACACAAATAGAGTATATAAACACGCATAAGAATTCAGAGAAAATTCAAATTTACACACTTACACACACACACACGCACACAGTACAGTAGAACTCACTCCACAATTAGCAGCACCTCTGTATTTAATTCATTGTTCAACACTCTCTCTCGCTTTCTTTCCTGTGCTCTCACCCTCCCACTTTCAATACAGTAATATATCAGTTCTTAAACATCTCCTGTATCATCTGATCAGATTAAAGAAATGGAGAATCTGAATTTACTTAACTTCACCGAATCTCTCCTGATGATTCAGGGTTCTAGATCGTCTCCTGTGCTCTGTCCTCCTTTAATGCCCGTGCAGATTCTCTGAGGTGATTATGGTGGGACGCTGAGTTTCTGTTGATCTGGATTATGATCTATGATGTCATAAACTTTAACAAGGTTTCCGCACCATCACAGAGCCACCACCATGTTTAACAGTGGACAGTGGTGGTTGTGTTGGTGTCATCCTTCCTTTTGAATGGAACCCAGTTAGTGAGTCTGAGGCTGCAAAGCACAGTACCAAGGTCTCAGTAGTTCCAGATGTTTGTTTGTGGTTAACACAGTCGGGTTCCTAATTCAGTAGTCATCCAGCACATTTGTAATGCAGCTGTGTATCTGAACATAGAATCCATGCTGACTTATAGTAGTACGTTGATTTCAGACAGACATGTACTGGTTCACTCACACACACACACACACGCACACACACTCACAGATGTATATCCACAGACATATTTTTGTTTATATACAGACACACAGACATCGTCTTACACACACTTATAGACATATACCCACTGTGTTTATATATACACACACACAGACATCGACTTACACACACTCTCACAGATGTATACACAGACAGACACACACACAGATATGAACTTGCACAGACGTATACCCACTGTATACACACACACTCACACACACACCCTCCTACACACCTACAGATGTAGACCCACCGTGTATACACACATGCACACACACTCAGACATCTACTTGCCCCCCCCCCCACACACACACACAGATATATCCCCACTGTGTATATAGACACACACACAAATATCTACTTGCATGGACATATACCCATGGTATACACACACTATAGACATACATAGACAGACATATACTCTAAATACACACACACACATGCTTAGACATGTACACACTGTAAATGCACACACACACACACACACACACACACACACACACACACATGCTTAGACGTTACACAAACACAAATAATTAGACCTGTACACACTCTAAATACACACAGACACTCAGATCTATAGACACTATACACAAATACACACACATCTATAGACACTATACACATACATACACAGACATATACACTATAAATGCGCACGCACACACACACGCACACACACTTAAACATGTACACACTGTAAATGCACACATACACAGACATATACACTCTAAATGCACACACACTCTCACACAAATGCTTAAACATGTACACACTGTAAATGCACACATAAACACACTCACGCACACAGATATATAGACACTATACCCAAACACACACATACACAGACATATATACTGTATATGCACATACACACGCACACACACTCACACACACGCTTAAACATGTATACACTGTATATGCACACACACACACACACTCACAGATTTATAGTCACTATACACACACACACACATACAGACATATGCACATATACATGCGCACACACGCTTAGACATGTACACACTTTAAATGCACACACACACATTTATAGGCACTACACAAACACTAATAACTAGTACTCTGTACTAGTACCTGTACTTTAAATACACAGACACACTCAGATCTATAGACACCATACACAAACACACACATACACAGACATAGACACTCTAAACACACACACACACACACATGCTTAGACATGTACACACTGTAAATGCACACACACACACACACACACACATATTTATAGACACTATACACTGTATCAGTTCCAGTTGTTTCCCCGCATTGTTCCTGTTTCATTCCCTCGGATGTAATGGATTAAACTCAACCTGTTTTAATCTAATCTAGTTTTAATCTAGTTTGTGGATCTGAGTGTCTGAGGGCCAGAAGCTCTCTGATCTTTTGGAGCTTTCTGTTCTTACCTGATGGTTCTGCAGCAGAAGATCCTCACGTCCCCTTCGGGTCCTGCTCGGGTCTTACAGAGTCTTTCTGTCAGTCATTACAGATTACCTGGACACTCTCTCTCTCTCTCTCTCTCTCTCTCTCTCTCTCTCTCTCTCTCTCTTCTTTCTTACACACACACTCACACACACACGTGCGCGCACAGCTTTCTCTTAGCGGTAACCCCCTGCTGTTCCTCCTCACTGTATCATCAGTTTTTTTGGGAGTGCAGTTCCTGATCCCAAGGTTCCAATCAATCTGAGTGTTAAGAGTCTGTGAGGCTGGAAGACTCCTGGTCCCAGCACAGCTCCTTCTTTAACCTCCTGACCTCAGGACAGCGTGCTTTGTCAATCCCTCAGAGAGCTCTGATTGAGTTATAAATCCTACGTGCTGGTGAAACCGAGTCCTGGCCCGTGAGGAGCCCCGTCCGGAAGATCTGAGGAACGGGACTTTATATCAGACATGTGACGTTCCAGGTGGAGACGCTGGTCCTATTTTAGCGACGTTTATTCCGTACCGTCCAGCGTCTTCCATTCCAATCTGCGCTGGCTCACAGGCTCGCACACACACACGCACGCACACACACAGGCGCGCACACACTCCGGCTCTGTAACATCACTCTCTCCTAATTCAGAACTGTTCCTGTTACAGAGAACTCAATAAGCAGCGAGTTCAGTAGCTCCACCTTCCTTCTGCTTTCCCTTCCTCCTGGCACAGAGGCATCTACAAGCAAATTACACCCCCCCCCAACACACACACACACCCCTCACCCTCCTACTGTCATACACACCCACACACACACATACATTACACACACAAACAAAACTGGAAACAGTGTGTATTTATTTTTGTCCTGTTGCTGTTTCTGTCACACAACTTGTTATAAAACCACAATCAGCACGATCATCAATGTTAGGGTGGTGTGTGCGGGTTGGGGGTGTGTCTGACAGTGTGTGAGTGTTGTAATGTGTGTCTGTGTTTGTGTGTGTCTGCGTGCATCTGTATGTTTTGTGTATGTGCGTGTGAGTATGTGTGTGGGTGTCCTTGTGTGTCTGGGTGTGTGTCTGTCTGTATATCTAGGTAAGTCTGTGGGTTTGTGTGCATTGGTGTGTTTTTGTGTATGTTGGTGTGTGTGTGTATATGCCTGGGTGTGTGTTGGTGTGTGTATGTTAAAATGTGTGTGTATTCATGGGTGGTTGTTTTTGTGTGTGTGTGTATGTCTATATCGAGGCACGTGTATGTCTGTGTATTTTGGTGTTTTTGTATGTCTTTGTGTGTGTGTTCGTGGGTATTTGTTTGGGTATTTGTCGTGGGTATTTGTTGTGTATGTTGGTGTGTGTATGTGTGTGTCCTTGTGTCTGTGTTCTTTTTTGTGTGTGTGTATGTGTGTACGTCGGTGTGTATCTGTATATCCAGGTGTGTGTGTTTCTTTGTATGCTGGGGTATATGTGTGTGTGTGTGTCTGTGTCTGTGTCTGTATATCTAGGTGTTTGTGTGTGTGTTCGTCTGTATTCATTTGTGTGTGTTTTTTTTTGTGTGTAGACATCTGCGTGTGTCTGTATATTTAGGTATGTGCGTGTCTGTGTGAGCTTGTATATCTAGGTGTGTGTGTGTGTGCACGTGTTTGTGTATATTTATTTATACGCTATTAGTTTTATCATCATAATTATCTGTTTATACTGATCTGGATTAAGTTAGCCTGATTGATTAAGCCAGACATCTGGCACCGGCCTCAGTTGCACACCAATAATCCAAATCCAAATCAGATTCAGCACTTATCTGATTATCTGATTATTGAAGCAGTTGTGTAAACACCGTTCTCCCATAATGCAGCTGGAATGGATTTACTTATTTAGTTCGTCAGATCACGCAACATCTGTTTACTGAGCATGTGCAGAAACTCCCGCCGAGTTCCGCACGTCCAGAGCCGTTAACCTCAACGCTGTTAGAACAGTTGACGGCGTGCGAGCTGTCCGATGGTGATGTTCTCTCAGAGTTTGAGGTCCAGAGACAGGAGGAACCCTAGCTCGGAAAGAACTCTAGCCATCAACCTCCGACTGAAGAATCTGTATAGGTTTTTCTATAAATAGGTTTTTCTCATTTCGATGATGACCTGTCCTTTATGTTCAGCATGGTTCATGTTGTGTGTGTGTGTGTGTGTGTGTGTGTGTGTGTGTGTGTGTGTGTGTGTGTGTGTGTGTGTGAGAGAGAGAGAGAGAGAGAGACGTGAGAGTAAATAAGTGTGTAGGGGCTGTTGGGCTTGAGGGACCCGAAGAGGGCAGGGGAAGGGCAATTCCGTGAAGAGACAAAGAGCGAGTCAGATGGTTATGGAACATCTGGTACGTTCATCAGGTTCCTCAGTCTGAGCTTGGATTGGGAGAATGTTCCAGAGCGGGAGAGTGTGTTGCTGATGTGTGTTACTGAAGGATCGTATTGATTAGATGTACAGCACTTTATCCTATGGAACATGGAGGTGGAGATCGGATGATGTCATCAGACTGCTCAATGGCTTCATTTAGAAAAAAAACACAATCAGCAGAAAAGAACCGTCGCATTAGAACCTTTGTGTTCAGAGTTCAGTGACATGTTGGTGGTCAGTCTGTGTGTGTGAGCACGTGTATGTGTGTGTGTTTATATTGATGTGTCTATATGGTGGTGTGTGTGTGTGAGTGTGTCTGTGTATGTCTTTGTGTATCTTGGTGTTTGTGTATGTTGGTGTGTGTCTGTGTGTGTGTGTGTGTGTGTGTGTGTGTGTGTGTGTGTGTGTGTGTGTTCAATGGTGGTGGTTTTTGTGTGTGTATGTTGGTGTGTGTGTATGTCTGTGTAAGTTGGTGTGTGTGTGTCTGTTCAAGGCTGGTTGTTTTTGTGTGTGTATGTTGGTGAGTGTATATGTCGGTGTGTGTGTTTCTGTGTGTGTGTATGTCTTTGTGTATGTTGGTGTTTGTGTAAGTTGGTGTGTATGTGTGTGTGGGTGTTTCTATGTGTGTATGTTGGTATTCGTGTGTATGTTGGTGCGTGTGTGTGTGCACGTGTACGACCGCATGTGCGCGCATGTGTGTAGATGAATGCATGTGTGTTTGTGTTACAATATATTTAGGTGTTTTTGTATGTGTGAGTAGAAGTAATTGTGTATATATGTGTGTGTACAAGTGTGTGGTTAGAATTTTTATGAGTGCGTGTGTGTGTGTGCACGTGTACAAATGCATGTGTGTGTGTGTATATATAAATGTTTGTGTGTGTGTTACAAGGTATTTGTGTGTGTGTGTGTGTTTAAACCGTCAACCAGTTAGTGGACCAATCAGCGGCAAATTGTTCATCTAAGAATGGGGATAAGTTTAAATCAATCGCACACAGACACACAACTTATACACAAACACACACACAGACATACACACCTACACATACACACACAAATATATAAATACACACATTCAGAGACATACACACATGCATAAATAAACACACCCTAATACACATGCACTTACACACACACACACAAACATACACACTTTTTCTCATTAATAGTACACACACACACACATATGTGTGTATATGTATACAGGTATATATATATATATATATATATATATATATATATATATATATATATATATATATATATATATATATATATATTTGTGTGTGTGTGTGTGTGTTTCTGTGTGTCTTGTGTGTGTGGGTATGTGTGTGTGTGTGTGTGTATATATTTATTTATGTATGTGTGTGTGTGTGTATGTGTGTATATGTATACAGGTATATATATGTATATATATGTATGTATATATATATATATATATATATATATATATATTTGTGTGTGTGTGTGTATGTGTGTATATGTATACAGGTATATATATATATATATATTTGTGTGTGTGTGTGTTTCTGTGTGTCTGTATTTGTGTGTGTATATATATTCATTCATTCATTCATTATCTTCCGCTTTATCCTCTATTAGGGTCGCGGGGGGGTTCCCCATGCCCATCCAGGGGAGAACGTTTCGGGCGCTTGGCAGATACACCCAGGACAGGCCGCCAATCGTTCGCTGGGCACACACTCACACACACAGACATGCACAAAAACACACTCTACATGAGGCAATTTGGAGAACTCAATTGACTTGATGCATGCTTTTGGACTTGGGAGGAAACCCACGCAGACACGGGGAGACCATGGAAACCGAGGAATCGAACCGGGAATCCCTAGTGCTGAGAGGCGAACATGCTAACCACTAAGCCACCGTGCCGCCCCATACGTATATATATATGTGTGTGTGTGTGTGTGTGTGTGTGTGTGTGTGTGTGTGTCTTTTCCGTTGTGCTGTTGTGAGGTTGTTTACCTCACGGTGCAGTTGCTGCAGGTTCAGTTTGATCTCTGTAATTCCCTGCCTCCTTATTAAATGGCAGACCTTTATTCTAGCCTTCACCTCGGCACTGCTCAGATGGGAACTAAATAAGCAGCACACACCCAGCAGCACTCAGGAACCTGCAGAATCAGAAGGAATGACAGACTGAAGGCAGCTGCGTGTGAGAACAGACCGGGCTGTAAATAAAACGCCCAGGTTTCCTGTAAACACATCCGTAAACCAATCAGCCTCCTCCTCCTCCACCTCTCGGGACCCTTTACCTTTATACACCAGTTACACACCAGTCTGTTATTCTCAGTTCGCCATACGCTCCCTTTAGGAGATTTATAAACAGAGATTACAGTCAGAATATTAACTGCATTATTAAAGAGCAGGTGTGTAATGTCATATCCAGTGGTGGTGCCGTTGAGCTTAGGAGTATGTACACTGGCTTATAATGAGGAAAAGTGTGTGTTTGTAAGTGCTTGTGTATTATGCGTGTGTGTATGTCTGTGTATGTGTGTGTTTATGTGTATTTGTCTCAGTGTGTGTGTGTGTATGCATGTGGCTATGGTTATGTCTGGAGGTGTGTCCCTGTGTGTGTTGTGTATATGTGTTTTTGCATGTGTCTGTGTATTTGTGTGTTTCTGTGTGTGTTTGTGTATTTGTGTGTGTGTGTATATATATGTGTGTGTGTGAATTGGTGTGTACGTATGTGTGTTTGTGCGTGCATGTGTGGATGTATGTGTTGATGTGATTGTGTGTGTGCATGCATGAGTGTGTGTGTGTTGGTGGGTATGGGTGTGTTTGTCTATGTGTGAGTGTATATGTGCGTGTAAATTTTGGTATATGTTTTGTGTGTGTGTGTGTGTGTGTGTGTGTGTGTGTGTGTGTGTGTGTGTGTGTATGCATGCGTGTGGGTGTGTGTCAGTATATAGTTAATGATACAGTGAATGAAGTCTGATGCGGCCGGCGGAGCAGAGATGATGATGTTGAATGTAGAGATTTGAACCTGGTTCCTGTTGGAACCTGTTAATCAGAGGATCAGATGTTGAAGTGTCCTGAGATGAGCGTCGACTGTCGTCTCGCAGCCCAATCCCGCTGCAGGCTGCAGGCACACGCCTCAAAGTTTCCAACCGCGGAAAATCTGACAGTCTGACATCATGGATTTTCCTCTTTTCTTTTTTCTACTCATTTGTCTGGTTGTGAGATTCCCGTAGCAGTGGGTATGTGGGTGTGGGTGTCTGTTTGGGTGGTGTGTTTGGATGTAAGGGGGGTAAGTGTTTGGGTGTAGGAGGTGTGGGTCACTCGTGTGGGTGTGCTTGTCTGTAGGTGTGGTTGTGAGTGGGTTGTTTGAGGGCTGTGAGAGTTTTGATAGGTGTGTGTGTGTTTGGGTGAGTTGCTAGGTGTGCAAATTGATTAGTGGGTTGAGTTTGTGGGAGGTGTGTGTTTGTTGTGTGTTTGTGTAGTTGGGATGTTTAGGTGTCTCGAGTCTAAATAGGTTGTTTAGGCGTGCAGGGTGGTGTATTTAAGGTTGTTCCACTAAGTGTGTGTGTGTGTGTGTGTGTGTGTGTGTGTGTGAGAGAGAGAGAGAGAGAGAGAGAGAGAGAGAAAGCAGATCATTGTAGGGGTGAGTGTGAGAGGGAGTGAGAGCGTAGGTGTGTGTGTGTGCGTGTGTGAGAGTGTGTGTGTTTGTGTGTGTGTGTGTGTGTGTGTGTGTGTGGAAGTCTAATGCTAGAAGTTATGAATATGAATAGAGGTTATGTATGGCAGTTAAATTTGTGTGTGTGTGACAGAGAGAGAGAAAGTGGTTGTGGTTGGGATGTTCTGGTATGTGTTCTTTTGTGTGTGTGATTGAGAGAGTAGGGGTGTGTGTGTGTGTGTGTGTGTGTGTGTGTGTGTGTGTGTGTGTGTGTGCGAGTCTGGTTGGCATGTTTTGGTGTGTGTGTGTGTGGTTGGCATTTTTTGGTGTTTGTAGGTGTGTGTGTGTGTGTGTGTGTGTGTGTGTGTGTGTGTGTGTGTGTGTATGTGTGTGTGTGTGTGTGTGTGTGTGTGTGTTCACACCCACAGGCTCCTGTTGCTATTTCTCATGTTCTGAGTTTATAATAATTGAGTTCATAGCAACAGGGGGGCGGAGCTTCTTTGAAGGGTCATATGATCAGGTACAGTGATGCTGCAGTTACAGAGTGTCCTGTTCTGATTCTGTCATATGTCCTTAATGTTATACTGCACTGTTATTACATTACCAGCTTCATCATCATCATCATCATCCTCATCCCCCTCTCCTTTGTCCTTCTCATCATCCTAACCCCCCTACTTCTTGTTCTCATCTTCCTCTTCCTCATCATCATCATCATAATCCTCATTTCCCATCCTCCTAATCACCCCCTTTTCATCATCATCATCATCATCATTCTCATTCCCCATCCTCCTAATCACCCCCTTTTCATAATCATCATCATCCTCATTACCCATCCTCCTAATCACCCCTCATCCTCATCCTCATTCCCCTCCTCATCCTTCTGCTTCCTGTCCTCCTCCCCTTCCCATTCTCATTATTCTTGTTCCCCTCCGCCTAATCACCCTCTTTTTATCATCATCCTCATTCCCCTCCTCACCCTCAATGCTACATCCTCCTCCTCACCCCTCTCCTCATATTCCTTCCTCCTCATAATCCTCATTCCATGTCCTCCTAATCACCCCCCTTTTTTATAATCATCATTATCCTCCTTTCCCTCCTCACCCCATTCTTCTCATCCTCATCCTGATTCCCCTCCTCACCCTTCTACTCCCTGTCCTCCTCCCCTTCCCCATTCTCATTATCCTCGTTCCCCTCTTCGTTATCATTGCCCCATTCTCCTCCTGCTCATCATCGTCATCCTCCTCCTCATTATCAACCCAGTCCCCCGCTCGCTTCCCTCCTTCTCCTCTTCATCATCGTCCTCATTCTCATGATCATCCTCATCCCTCTCCTTATCCCCCCTTTCACCTCCTCTTTCTTTTTCTCCTCCTCCTCATCATCCTCATCCCCCTCACCCCCTCTTCCTTCTCTTCCTCTTCATCCTCCTCACTTTCCTTCTCCTCGTCTTCCTTGCTCCTCATTATCATCCTGATTCCCCTCCTCCTAATCACCATCTTTTCATCATCATTATCCTCATTCCCCTCCTCACCCTCACTTCCTCTTTATCCTCCTCCTCACCCTCTCTTCTCGTCTTCCTTCCTCCTCATAATCCTCATTCCCAGTCCTCCTAATCACCCCCCTTTTTTATAATCATCATTATCCTCCTTCCCCTCCTCACCCGATTCTTCTCATCCTCATCCTCATTCCCCTCCTCACTCCCCTCCTTCAGATCATTGTCCTTATTCTGTGGACCAAACATTCTGTGGACCTCATCCTCATCTTAATCCCTCTCCTCTTCACCTCCTCTTTGTTCTTCTCCTTCCTCATCAGCATCCTCATTATCCTGCTTCTCCTCATCATCCTCATTCCTTGCCTCAACTCCTCCTCCCACTTCTCCTCCTTATCCTCCTCCTCAGTAACCCTGTAGTTCAGAGCCAATAACAACCAGCAGCTAACAATCACTACAGTCCGGGGGGGTAAAGACTTACTGGAGAAGAGTTACTCACCCTGTCGCCTCCACCCCCCCACACGGTATGCCTATTTAATAATCATTTGCACATCTCTTTTAAGTCCAGCTTCTTTTCAGAGTGTAATTATATCCATTATTTCGGATGCTTTCAGGCTTAACGGCGTGTTCAGGGTAAGGGAGTCACGTAACGCGCTGCAGGTCTCAGTGGACGTAAACACAACCCTCGTCTCCATGGCAACATGGACACACACCAACTTTTGATCTGACGAATGTTTATTCAGCAGCTGGTTTCGAAACTCGAACCTCTAACCGAGAAGCTGTGACCATGTGGACGGCCACAGCGGGACGTTGAGATATCCGATATCAGATCGTGTATCGGATCCTGATCGGATCAGTCTGTCAAGATGTTGACTTTCTTTAATTTACTTTCTGTATAGCGTGTATATATTTTCTCGCTCTCTCCCCCTATTGTGTTTGTTTGTGTGTTTTTGTGAGACTGCGGCATCGGACGTCGACTTGTGAGTGTTGGGCAGACCCAAGGAGATACATGAGGTACTATTTGCCATGGATTCAACTCAAAATCCATGCAGGTAGTTAATATGGCCCGGGTTCTGATGTTCTGCCGCCAATATCTGGGAACAGTGAGACTGTTATGCAACGCGATAGAAACAAGCCTCAAAAGGCGCCTACTCAAATAAGTATGCACGGTTCCAGCCCATAATGAGGTATGTTTTGGGTTGTGGGGGTCATGCTCTATTTGAGGTATGGTTTGTGTTGTAGGGGTCACGTTCCACCTAAGGTATGATTTGTTTTGTGGAGGTCACGCTCAACCTGATGTGTGATTTGTGTTGTAGGGATCACATACCACCTGAGGTATGGTTTGTATTGTAGAGGTCAAGGTCCGGCTGAAGTATGATTTGTGTTGTAGAGGTCATCTACCACTAAGGACTTGGGTTGTTGGGATTATGTGCCACCTGAGATATGGTTTGAGCTAAAGGGGTCATATGCCACCTGAGGTACGGTTTTGTTGTAGTGGTCACGTGCCACCTGAGGTATGATTTGGGTTGTAGAGGTCACGTGCCACCTGAGGTATGACTTGGGTTGTTGGGGTCACATACCACCTGAGGTACGGTTTGTGTTGTAGAGGTCACATTCCACCTGAGGTACGGTTTGGGTTGTAGAGGTCACGTTCCACCTGAGGTACGGTTTGGGTTATAGGGGTCATGTTCCATCTGAGGTACGGTTTATGTTGTAGGGGGTCACGTGCCACCTGAGGTAGGCTTTGTGTTGTAGTGGTCATGGTCCAACTGAGGTATGGTTTTAGTAGGGGTCATGTTCCGCCTGAAGTATGGTTTGTGTTGTAGTGGTCACATTGTACCTGAGGTACGGTTTGGTTTGTAAGGGTCACATGCCACCTGAGGTATGGTTTGTGTTGTAGGGGTCACGTTCCACCTGAGGTATGGTTTGGATTGTAAGGTTCACGTTTTAACAGAGGTAGGGTTTGTGTTGTAGGGGTCACGTACCACCTAAGGTACGGTTTTGGTTGTAGTGATCACGTTCCACCTGAGGTATGGATTTTGTTGTAGGTGGCATAAAGTATTGAATCATATTTATTATGTTTGTAAACTTTCCAACTTGTGTGGTTGGATGCGGTATCACACACGGTTACCACCCTGCCATGCCCCCGGACAACTTCTAATACAGATAAATTTCAGCATGTCAGTTTGAGTTGGGCTTTCGAAAGGATTTAGCTGACGATGGATTTTATGTAACCTGCCGACTCCCAGCGAAACGGTTGCCCAGAGTACTTAACATTTTTTCCTACTGTTTTAAATATCAATGCCTTTCAACTGCCACGAGCGACAGGGATGGAAAAACCACGGCAGCCGGGTCTGCCAGCAATCGGATTTTCCTTTTTCCATTCGGGGCTTTCTCATGAGTGTTTGGAAAAACGACTTTAACGCATCAGGAGTTGTTGTTTCTTCATTGTGGCTGCCAGTCTGCTCTTAACGGATTAAACCAGCATGAGGCTGTAATCACAATATTTACATTACGTTACAATAACTACATTGGACTGGGATGAGAACTTTGCAGCTTAAGTCCAGGTCACGTGTGTATGGGTGTGTGTGTGTGTGTGGACATCATTTTGCCTATATGTGTCGAGAAGGTACTTTCCGGGTCCACTGTACTCCATCGTACACCCTGCATCCATCATAGCACGTTGCTAACTCACACCTCGCCAACACTATTTTCACACCTTCAGCCTGCGCCGTTTAAATAGCAACGCCACTTGTGAGTAATTCTGGCGAATTTCTATCTCGGCGACGGAGAACTCAGGTGTACCACTAACTAAAAACAACCTCCCTAGACGTCAACAGGTTATCTCGGAGCTGAATCATGCTTGTTAAATATCTGTACATGGCTGTCCTACACTGTTGTTGCTGCCTGGCCACTCAAGGAGGAGGAGTCCCCCACTGAGTCTTTGTCCTCCCAAGGTTTCTTCCTTAAATAACAACATAACAGGGAGTTTTTTCTTGTCACTGTCGCGTCGGCTTGCTCTTTGGGGATTTAAGGCCTTTCATTCTGTAAAGCTGCTTTGTGACAATGTGCTGCTGTAAAAAGCGCTATATAAATAAATAGAACTGAACTTTATTACATCTCCCTGCATTGGATACATAGTGTACACTATACTGTGGGTTCTCCATTCACAGTCAAATAGAGAACCTCATGGAGCAGTGCATTGAGTCCAGGTAGCTGCACTGCTGAAATCTACCAAAGTCAGAGCGCACCTGGTTCTTAAAGGCAACAGAAAGTAACACGCTCATTGGTTTATTGTACCTTTTTGTATGTCGTTACCATAGCAAAATCTCCTCGTCATGTCTGAGGTTGACGGGTCGCCTAAAGAACGCTAAATAGGGCTCCCGACACACCCCCACATAGGTTGTTTTAATTTGGTCTTCAGAGCAATCAGAGTGTTCTCCCACTGATTACAACATAAGAACTTAAGAACATGCGGCAGAATAACGACACCTGTGGGCTTCATGGGTAAGTTCTCCAGTGGGAATGCATGGTCCTCCTGCCCCACAGCTCTCAGCTGCCTGGAAGAGTGGAAATATGAAGTGGGCAGGGCAAGCGGAGGAAGACAGCGGGAAGGTGGAACCAAGGACGATAGGTGTGCATCCTATATGATGCAAGACTTATAAGTCGGAGAGTCGTAGAAGCAACATGGTGTGGCAGTAGCTACACCGGCCATGGTTTGGGTTGATTCCAAATCCCGGGCAGCACGGGGGCTTAGAGGTTAGCGTGTTCACTTCTCAGTGCTAGGGATCCAGGTTCGAATCTTGATCTTCGTGGGCTTCCTCGGGGTTCTTTGGTTTTCTTCCACAGTCCAAAAACAAGGGGTGAGTGAGCCCTGCGATGTATTGGCACCCTGTCTTGGGTGTATCTGCCCAGCGACTGAAATGTTCTCTCCTAGTTGGGCATGGGGAACCCCCCCACCTTTCTTCAGGCCTGTACATGAAGAATCCTGGTCCTCATTGTGTCAAATTGTATCTGAGCTCTCCGCAAGTTTCTCCGCAAGGATACACCCCCCCCCCCACACACACACACACAGCTAGCGGAAACTGGACTTGGAATGGGTGGAGCAAGTAAAGGATGCCAGAAGATGGCAGTCACATATGGCTATGCGCTTGAGGTTCCTCATGGGTAGATGAGGTTGGAGCGTTGTGCTAGAAAGATGGAGTTTCTGTTCTTCCCCTCCCTCTCTCTACTTCAGGTTCGGTTCTCGTCTTGGTTCATCACCTAGGAAAGAGGGAGCCGTGTGGTACGTACCACTCTGATAGAGTGATGAGAGTCCTGTCTTCACACGGAAGCAGAAGATGTGGGGGGAACCCGAAGACCCTGGAGTAAACCCACACATGGGGAGGACATGTAGACCCAGTTAGGAACTGAGAATCGAACTCAGGACCTCCTTCCTGTTAGGAGGCACATGTGTGTTCTGTGCAGCAACGAGGATTGTTCTCAGCAGCAGTAGAAATGTGAGCGCCATATGTGCAGAGCCCCAAGCGCGATGGATGTCATGCACCCGTGGAACTGATGACTCACTTAGGGGTTCCTTCTGAAAAAAAACTCTCAAAACAGCTTGTCGGGAGATGGGCTACAGGATAATGGAATGTTTTCCTGTTTCCGACTTCCTGTTTATCAAAGCACGCGGTTTAACAGAGTGCAGAACAGGAGAACGTAGAGCTCCTGGTTGCTCTGATTAAGCAGATCAGTTGACGTGTGTTTTTAACTCTGACTCGAAACGGGTCGTAGGTCGGTCGGCCAGTCGCATGGTGGCCTATCCTGCCTGCGGTAACCTTCCCCGGAGACCCAAGACATTTCATCAGACACTTTTGTTGCGACGCCGTAAAGAACCGCTGACTTGCATGAAGTCATTCTGCACATGGCTGCAATGTGTCGACCTGCTGACTCGAGTGGAAGTCACTGAGTGTTACAGCGCTGGAGAGAACAGAGAACAGTAGAGTGAAGTCTAGACGATATCCAGTACGGCAGCTCTTGTGGGGTGGCCTGTTCTGCAGGGCTCTATATTGATCAAAAGAGGTTAAAGGAAGGAACCAGTATCATGGGCGGGGGGGGGGGGTCAAGGAAGAAATGGTGCCTGTGGTGAGTGATGCCTGTGGTCAGTGAAGGCGGTGAGGTCTGATCCAACCGTTTATCCAAGTAAATGCTGGATAAATATAACTGTTATGTATGAAGCTGCAGATCAGTCAGTGTTCCCATGCTGACCCCTGTCCACCACCGAAAACTCCAACAGTGGTTATTGTGTGTGTGTGTGTGTGTGTGTGTGTGTGTGTGTGTGTGTGTGTGTGTGTGTGTGTGTGTGTGTGCATGGACGTCCGTGTGTGTTAAAACATGAACAACTGTGTATATCGTGTGTGTGTGTGTTGAAATTTGGAACAAGTGTGTGTATATCTGTTCCTCCGCTGTAACTGTGTTGTAACCAGGTTGTTACCATGCTGGTGTACTGTGCAATAGCTGCTATCAGGCTGTTATTGGGATGTTACCCTGCTATAATCAGGGCTGTTACTGTGCTGTTACCAGGCTGTAACTGAGTTACTACTGGGCTGTAACCAGGGCTTTAACCGGGCTGTAACCAGGGCAGTTACTGGGCTGTTACCAGGCTGGTACTGGGTTGTCACTGGGCTGTTACTGTGCTGGTATCAGGCTGTTACCATGCTATAACTAGGCTCTAACCAGGGCTGTTACTGGGCTGTAACCAGGGCTGTTGCCATACTGTAGCCAGGACTGTTACTGTGCTGTTACGTTGCTATAACTGGGTTGTTACCGGACTGTTACTGTGCTGGTATCAGGCTGTTACCATGCTATAACTAGGCCTGTTATATCCAGGGCTGTTACTGGCCTGTAGCCATACTGTAGCCAGGGTTGTTACTGTGCTGTTAGGGTGTTTTAACTAAACTTTAATCGGGATGTAACCAGGGCTGTTAATGTGCAGTAACCGGGCTGTTACTTGGCTGTAACCAGGGCTGTTATTGTGCTTTTACTGGGCTGTAACTGGGTTGTTACTGTGCTTTAACTAGACTGTAATCGGGATGTAACCAGGACTGTTAATTTGCTGTAACCGCGCTGTTACTCGGCTGTGAGCAGGGCTGTTACTGTGCTTTTACCGGGCTGTAACCAGGGCTGTTACTGTGCTGGTATCAGGCTGTTACCTTGCTATAACTAGGCTTGTGCCCGGGCTGTAACCAGGGCTGTTACTGTGCTGTAATTAGGGCTGTTATCATGCTGTAAGCAGGGTTGTTACCGGGCTGGTAACACACTAATAATCAGGCCTTTACCGGGCTGTTACCATGCTGTAAATGGGCTGTTACCGTGCTATAACCAGGCTATTACCATACTGGTACCACTGTGTTCCGTCTCAGTCTGTCCGTGAGTGCGATGCGATCGGCCCCGGCACTGGAAGAACTGGAAATTCCAGCATCAGTGTGGTGAGACCAAGTTCCTCAGTGCTTGAGTAAAGAACCTTCCACACTGTTATTGTTTCCCATGTTCCACATTAAAGACGCGTCTCACTCCATCCCTGCCAGAGGATCCGCGGAGTGCCGTTCCACTATTTACACTTTAATGTGCTAAAAACACACACATCTGGATTCAGCTGAGCCGATGAGATGAACAATATTTCCACAGGCGGCAGCCGGCTGTAAATATCACTGTTCATTTCCTTTTGAAGGGAGGTTTCCTCCTCAGCACGGCCCGATTCTCCTGCAGTCAGAGTAAATCCTCCCTGAACGGTTTTCTGCTTAATAAAGCTTTGTGTGACACTAATGTGTATTTAGGGTTCATTTGTCATCAGTAAAATACATTTCCTGATCTGAGGGGATCTCACAAGCTTTGGATGAAGCTGCTTTTCACAGCAGGGAGTTTAAAAAAAAAGGGGGTTCTACTGAAACTGTAACTGTAGCTGCAGCAGCGGGGAGCAGAGGCTTGTTGGTAAATAAGGGGTGGAGCCAAGAAAGGAGGGAAGTGATAAACCCTGTTGCTCTGGGGTCTGTTTAATTGTGTCTGTATGTCAGCGTAGGAGATAGAGAGTGTGTGTGTGAGAGAGAGAGAGAAAAGAGTGTGTTTGTGAGTGAGACTATATGTGAGTGAGTGAGAGTGTGTGTGTATGTGTACTTGTGTGTGAGTATGTGTGTGTAAGTGAGAGAGTGGGTGTATGTGAGAGAGAGAGAAACAATGTGTATGTGTGTGAGTTAGTGTGTCTATGTGTAAGTAAAAGTGTATGTCAATGTGCGACAGTGTCTGTGTGGTTGTGTAAGTGAGAGAGAAACTATGCGTGAGCTTGTGTATAAGTGTGTGATAGTGCACGTTTGTGTGTGTGAGAGAGAAAGATCAAGTTCGTGTGTGCATATGTGTGAGAGAGAGAGAGGGGAAAAAGTTTGTGTGGGTGAGTGTGTATGTCTGTGTGAGTGAAAGTGTGTGTAAGTGAGTGTGAAAAAGTGTGTGTGTGTGTGAGAGAGATAGTGTGTGTTAGTATGTATGGGGGGGTGATGTTTTTCCATGTTGTCATGAGGAAAAGCTCTTATATGTGAGTCAGTTTTTGGCTTTATCACTTCAGTGAATCAGATCAGAGTAACTTTAACCCCAAACCTAACTTCTTTAATACACATTAAAATCACTAACATTGTCCTCCATGCACACACATTCATACATAAGTACATATATAAATACACACAAATATTCACTATATTCAAATATTCATACATTAGCGCATACACACTCTCTCTCAGACTTACACTACACACTCTCTCTCTCACACACACTCAAAGTACATATTCAAACATACACACAAGTACATATACATTCACACACTGTCACGGGGCTCTTGAATGAGGCAACGACAGGATGTGCAGTGAGTCACCTTTTAATTCAGCAAATGCAACAAAAAGTACGTGTTGGTAGCACATAAAATAGTAACAAAAAGAACCGAGCTCCAGGCTCCAGAGGTAGGAACGATACCACACCGACGGGTGACAGGAGGCCGAGACGTTCCCACTGGTGACTCCCTAGAAGAGGAGAGAGAACAAAAGATAGCGGTGACAGTATAGCGGTGTCCCATAGGAGTGTGTAGCAACATTGAGGAAACGCAAGGAGCACCAGCATCTGTGCCCTGTAAATAAGGACTGGAGGTAGTACAAACCAATTAAGCTAATTAACTTAATTAGCAGGGCAGGGTGCAGAATCAGAACTCAGGGGAGAGAGGAGGTGTGTGGGCTGTAGGTGGAGACGGTGGAGGAGGTGTGGAAGCTGTAGGAGTGACAGTACCCGCCACTGAAAGACCCCATGAGGCGGAGGAATACTTACCCCGGCGAGGCAGGCGACCCCTGGGGCGAGGAGCATGTTTGTTGGGATGGCGAGAATGGAAGTCCGAAATGAGAGCCGGATCGAGAATGTCTTGGGCGGAAACCCAACTGCGCTCCTCAGGTCCAAAACCCTCCCAGTCAACTAAATACTGGATTACCGAACCCCTTCGCCACGAGTCCAGGAGGGAGGAGACACTGAACACTAGATGTGTGAGCGTCGGATGGAAAGATGGTGCTGTCCTGCCAAATGGTGTCTAACGGCCCTGAAACGAATGGTTTGAAAAGGCTGACGTGAAACACCGGATGACAGAGATCGTCTCAGACGAAAGCTCACCTCATTTAACCTCTCCAAAACCTCAAACGGGCCAAGATACCGCGGCAATAACTTGCGAGTCCCCGTACGGCAGCGGAAGTTGCGGGAACTGAGCCAGCCCAGGTCCCCCGGTTGGTACTCAGGGGCCATGCGCCGGGATCATTCCGCCACCGCCTTGTTGCGGTGGAGGACAGCCTCGAGTGTGCACCTACGTCCAGACCTCCTCACTACGACGAAACTAGGAATCCACTGCAGGTGCATCAGTGGGTTCCGGGTCCCATGGCACGAAGGGTGGCTGGAATCCAAGGATGCACTGATAAGGCCCGTGGCAGAGTGGTGCAAGGAATTCTGTGCAATCTCTGCCCACGGAAGGAACTTGACCCAGTCAGAAGGGTTGTTGACCGCAAAAATACGTTAGAATTTACCCAACTCTTGCTGGTCCCTCTCAGACTGACCGTTGGATTCTTGGTGGTACCCAGAAGTTAGGCTGACCGTAGTGCCCAGCTTCTGAAAAAAATGCCCGCCAGACACAAGAGGTGAACTGGGGTCCTCGATCCGATAAAATGTTCTCTGGGATGCCGAAAGTGGGAAAAATTAATTTAAACAGGAGCTCTGCTGTCTGGAAGGCAGAAGGCAGGCCTGGAAGGGGAAAAACTTTACTCCCTTGGAAAACCGATCCAACACACTAGCAATGGTTGTGTACCCCTCGCACCTAGGCAGGTCCACCACAAAGTTGACAGCGATGTGGGACCAGGGCCGGTTAGGCACTGGAAGGGGAACTAGCTTGCCCGATGGTAACAACTTGGGGGTTTTGCATGCAGCACAGACAGAACAGGATGACACAAATTGGTTAACGTCTGCACTTAGAGTCTCCCACCAGTACTTACACTGAAGCAGCATAATGGTGCGTGCAACTCCCGGGTGTCCCGAGCAAAGCAGGATCTGGTTCCAGTATTTGCCAGATCCCGTACATGTATGCGCGACAATGCATCAGCTAATATTGCCCCATACCATGGGAGGAGGCATCCACAGGGGTCAGGCAGGTGCAGAATGGTTGTGGAAGTGAATCAGCGCTTGAGATGGTTAAATGCCCTCTCTGATTCTGAGTTCCAAGAGAGAGTGTGCGGTTTGCCCTGAAGGAGACAGGTGAGGGGGAGAGCGACTCTACTAAATGCATTGATGAAGCGCCAATAAAAATTAACAAATCCCAGAAACCTCTGCAGGTCCCGAACGGAGGTGGGTGGTGGCCAGTCAAGAATGGCCTTAACCTTACCGGGGTCCATTTGAATGCTCAGTGCCAAAATTAAAAAGCCCAAAAAGGGCACAGAGCTACGGTGAAATAAACACGTCTCGGGTTTAACGTAAAGTTGGTTCTCCAAGAGACGTGTGAGGACTGCGCACACATAATGGTGGTGAGAACACAAATTGGGTGAGTAAATGAGAATATCGTCGCTATAAACCAAAACAAATGACTCCAGATAATCTCGCAGCACGTCGTTGATAAAAGATTGAAAGAATGCTGGCGCATTACACAATCCAAAGGGCATCATGTATTCGTAGTGTCCAGAAAACGTGACAAACACAGTCTTCCACTAATCTTCCTCCCGGATACGCACCAAGTTATACGCATTGCACAGGTCCAATTTGGTGAATATGGTTGCCTCCCTAAGACGCTCAAGCGCCAATGGGACCAGAGGCAAGGGATAAGCGAATTTACATGTAACCTTGTTAAGGGCACGGTAGTCAATACAAGGGCGTAAGCTAGAATCTTTTTTCAGGACGAAAAAGAACCCTGATGCAGCAGGAGACATAGACGGACGAATTAGACGAGACTCGTGATGTAATCCTGCATAGCGGCACTCTCGGCCAAGGTTAAGGGGTAGGGGCTAACTCGTGGGAGCTTGGCTCCCTTGAGTAGAGTAATCGCACAATCGTAAGGGCGATGGGGAGGTAGCGAACCTACAGAGGGATTACCAAACCTGCTATACTCCACTAGAACTCCTGCTGGCAGGGCACAGGAAGCCAATGTGGTGGCAATGGTGGTGGAATCGCGAGCGGGAAAGGTGAGACAGGGCCTGGCAGAAGGAGGACCAGTGGAGAATCTCACCTTCGGACCATGCGATGATGGGGTTATGCCGTCTCAACCAGGGTAACCCTAAAATAATGGGGAAGGAAGGAGAAGAAATCAAATACAAGTCTATGCTCTCATTATGACAACCACTGACGGATAAAAGCAAAGTTTTGGCTACTGACGAGATAACCCCGGGATGTAAAGTACGGCCATCAGCCGAGCTAATGGGAATGGCCGGTTTAAGCAAACTAGTGGTCACCCCCTATTGTCCAGCTAAGGTGGAGTCTACGAAATTCCCCTCAGCGCCAGAGTCAATTAGAGCCTGTGTGCAGAACACTCGCCCTTCGATGGTAACAGTCACTGGTAACATAAGCGGCTTGCATGACGATCGGGAATGTTGATGTGGTCTTACCCCAGCTGACTTAGAAGTAATAGTCCTCTGGGCCTCTCAGCTTGCAGGCCGAGCCCTAGAGCAAACGGGACACGAGCTCAAAAGATGTGTAGCCGCCCCGCAATACATACATAGCCCCTCCTTGATGCGCCGATTGCGCTCTGATTTGGAGAGACGAATCGATTCCACCTGCATGGGGTCAAGCAGTGGAGTCGGCTCCATACGGACAGAACCTGGAAGTGGTGGCCTGGCTCGCGTAGCCAAAAGCTGGTCCAACTCGATGGCCGTGGCAATCAGATCATCCAGCAAAAGATTGTGGTTGCAAGAAAATGCCCTCTTTATTTCAGTACGCAAGCCTGCCTGAAAGTAAGTGATGAGAGCGGCCTCGGTCCAACCGTTCCGTGATGGCAGGGTTTTAAATTGGAGGGCGTATGATGCCGCGGTAAGAGAACCCTGGCGCAGCTCCATAAGACGCTCCCCACAGGTCAGGCCCTGGTTAGGGTGGTTGAAAGGACTTCGGAATGTGTGCAGAAGACGGGCGAAATCTTGGCACTCTGGGGCATTCCCGTGCCAAATCGCAGCACATCATTCGGCCGCGTCCCCGCGCAGATGAGAAAAGATGAATGCCACCTTCTTCCGAGCTGACGGTACAGGGAACACTGTAAAAGAAAAGTCTCCCAGATCTGAGGATCGCCATCATAGCGCTCCGGCTCAGCGAGATACTGTCCAGATGATGGTCTGAGATCGGAAGCTGGACTGGATGCCGCGAGGCCACGCTCTGCTCCAGCGTGCTCTGACGTTCCAACAGGGAGACGATAGCGGCGGATATCTTTTGAAGTTCCTCTGCAACCCAACCCTGCTCCTGACGAGCGGCAGCGGGGTCTTCACGGGATGTAGAGGGCACCTCCATAGTTTGGCGTTTCCTACTGTCACGGGGCACAGAATGTGCAATGAGTCACCTTTTAATTCAGCAAATGCAACAAAAAGTACATGTGTTGGTAAAACACTATAAAATAGTAACTAAAAGAACCGAGCTCCAGAGGTAGGAACGATACCACGCCAACGGGTGATAAGAGGCCGAGACGTTCCCACTGGTGACTCCCTAGAAGAGGAGAGAGAACAAAAGATAGCGGTGACGGTGTCCCATAGGAGTGTGTAGTAACGCAAGGAGCACCAGGAGGAAACGCAAGGAACACCAGCATCTGTGCCCTGTAAATAAGGACTGGAGGTAGTACAAACCAATTAAGCTAATTAACTTAATTAGCAGGGCAGGGTGCAGAATCAGAACTCAGGGGAGAGAGGAGGTGTGTGAGCTGTAGGTGGAGACAGTGGAGGAGGTGTGGAAGCTGTAGATGTGACACATACTGTATACACATACACAAGTACATGTTCATACATCCATGCATACATAACACAAGTCATATTCATACATATATACTTACACTCACACACACAAGTACATATTCATACACACACACACATACATGAGTACTCATTCATACATTTACATACTTACACTCACACAAGTACATATTCATACACACACATGTACACACATACATACACTCACACACACACAAGTACTTATTCATATATATACACACTTACACATTCACACATACACATACTTACACAAACACTCACTCTCTTACACACACACACCTCTTCTATTTGTGTAGCACTGACGTGCACTTTGAATGTCACTCATTGCTGTAAACTATAATTGCTGAACTTTGACCTTTGCATGTTAATGTGAGGACTCTAATCCTGCGTTTGATGATGAAATGGAAAAGCCGATCAGATTTCATTCTGCACAGAGGAATAAATGTGAAGCTACATTTAGTCTCCTGACCCTGAGTGACTTTTAAACTCTTGCTGCAACCATCCCTTTCAATTAAGCAGTAAATAAACCAGTTCATTGGGAATTAAAACTCTATATTACAACTGCAAAGCCTTGCTAAGTACATTTTGGACCCTGTTTCAGGGTTTGTCTGATTTGATGGAACCACATTGCATTCAGTTGTAGTCAAGCACAGTGGAGATGAAAGTGTTTATTGAAATTATAATATGGATTATGTTTAACTCACATTAATAAAAATTATGTGTGACCTATTCAAAAGATTCAAGTCTAAATGAAACACTCCGTTTGATATTTAATCATTAGGAATGTACCTGTTCGACATGACGTACATCGACTCGGCGTATCCAGCTACGGACAGCATCATCGAGACCGAGCAGAGAACCAATCAGATGAACAATCTGCTCCGTATCATCTCAGACCTACAGATGTCCTGCAACCACGGTCAGCTATTACTCATTATTATTACTATTGGTAGTAGTAGTTGTATTCATAGAGGTGGTGGTGGTGATGCATTAGTAGTATTAGAATTACTAGTAGTAGTTGTACTAGTAATGGTGCTATTGGTGCAACATGGTAGTAGTATTAGTAACAGTATTAACAATAGTAGTAGAATTACTAGTAGTAGTTGTATTTATAGTGGTGGTAGTGCATTATAAGTAATAATATTAATTGTGGTAGTGGGGTACTCATTCATTTGTAATAGTTCAAGCAATAGTATTAATAGTAGTAGTATTACTAGTATTGCTGGTATTGATGTGGTATTAATAATAGTATTAATAGTAGAAGTAGGATTACTAGTAGCAGTTTACTAGTATTGCTGGTATTGATGCGTTAGTAGTAGTATTAGTAATAGTATTAATAGTAGTAATTGTAGTAGCAGAATTACTAGTAGTAGTTGTACTAGTATTAGCGGGGCATTTAGTAATAGTATTAATAGTATTAGTAGTACTAGAATTACTAGTAGTAGTTTTACTAGTAGTGGGAGTATTGGGCATTAGTAGTAGTAGTATTAGTAATTGTATTAAAATTAGTAGTATTAGAATTACCAGAAGTAGTTGTATTGATCATATTGGTACATTAGTAGTAGTAGTTGTATTAGTGGTGGTGCATTAGTAATAGTATTTATAGTGGTAGAATTACTAGTAAAAGTTATTCTAGTATTGGTGGTGGTGCATTAGTAAAGGTATTAATAGTTGTAGTAGAATTACTAGTATTAGTTGCACTAGTATTGGTGCTGTAATAGTTGTTATAATCATAGTGGTGGGGTAGTATTAGTAGCACTACTAGTAAATGTGGTCATGGTAATGGTGTAGTAGTATTACTATTAGTTGTAGTCATCATAGTGGTGGTGTTGCATTTGTACTTGTTGTAACATTACTACTAGTAGTCGTAGTGGTGGTATTAGTAGTATACACAATAGTAGACTGATACATGGTAGCCTTACCTTATATGTAGCAGTATTATTATTGTTATACAAAGAACATCATGACTCGACATCAGTGGTCTGTATAGAACATGTTCTTTTACAGATCACCTCATAACATTATCACATGTCCAGAAGTATCTGATGTCTGTACGCTACATTGAGGAGCTGCAGAAGTTTGTGGAAGATGATAATTACACGTAAGTAAAGATAGTTTGGGGGGATTAGTACTTTGAGTCGGTTAGTGGGGTTCAGTAGTTTGAGAAGGTTTCAGTGGTTTTGAGTTTCAGTACTTTGGGGGGTTTGAGTGGTCCAGTGGTTTGATCGGTTTGGTTGAGTTAGTGGTTTGGAGGGAGGAGGAGTTCAGTGGTTTGGGGTGTTCAGTAGATTGTGTAGTACTTTTGGTTGTTCTGTGGTTCGAGTGGTTTTGGGGGGTCAGTGGTATGGGAGGTTAAGTACTTTGGGGGTTTCAGTGATTAAGTGCTTTGGGTGTTTAATTGTTGGGGGGGGGTCTGTTGTTTGGGTTTAGTACTTTTGGTCTTTCATTGGTTTAAGTGGTTTGGGGGGGTCAGTGGTTTGGCTGGTTCAGTGGTTTGGGAGGTTCCGGCATTTAGTAGTTTGGGAGTTTAGTGGTTTTGTAGTTTGAGGGGTTTAGTACTTTGTGGGTTGCTGGTTCAGTGGTTTGGGTGGTTCAGTGTTTTGGTGGTTGGGTGGAGGTTCAGTGGTTTAATAGTTTGAGAGTTCAGTACTTTCGGTGGTTAAAGTGGTTTGGGAAGAGTTTAGTAATTTGGGTGGTTCAGTGGTTTGGGTGGCTCAATGTTTTGGTGGTTGGGGGGGTTTCGTGATTTAGTAGTTTGTTGGGGGTTAGTACTTTGTGGGTTCAGTGGTTTAAAGGTTTAGTGGTTTAGTAGTTTGGGGTTTTCGTACTTTCAGTGGTTTGGGGGTTTAGTAATTTGGGCATTTCAGTGGTTTAGTAGTTTGATTTCAGTGTTTTGGTTGTTGAGGGGCGGGTTCCATGGTTTTGTTTTTTGGGGGTTTTAGTACTATGTGGGTTCAAAGCATTAGTAATTTGTGGGTTTAGTGGTTTGAATGTTTAGTGGTTTAGTAGTTTGGGGGTTTAGTAATTTGGGTGGTTCAGTGGTTTAGTATTTTGGGCAGTTTAGTACTTTGGGTGGTTTGAGTAGTTTTGGGGGTTGAGTAGTTTCAGTAGCTTGAGTGGTTGTGTTTGGGGTGGTTTAGTGCTTCCGGTGGATTGTAATGATTAGGAAGTCGGAGGACTTGTGGTGGTTGATGGTTGGTTTACTGGTTTAGTGTTCAGAAATGCTCCTTGATTTAAAAGAACCTGTTGTTTGTTAAATTCACAAAATTAATATTTCCTGGTTGTGAACGACTCATTGGACGAGCTTTCTGACTGCAGCAGCTACAGTATAGTTGTGTGAGTGGGTTTTATAAGATGATGTCATCTTTAATGGTGCGCCATTTGCGCCATTCCCCCCCTCCCTTCTCCCCCGTCATTATATGAGCTCACTGCTCTCTACTACTCTTACATTTAATAGTTACTGAAAAGTATTAAATATGTGCACATGGTAGCTGTGGAGAGAGATGGGGAGCAGAGTGAGCGGGGAGGAGGGGCAGGGGGCAGGAGGAGTGCAAGGGGCTGGAGGAGAGACAATGGGGGGGTGGAGGATGGGGAGGTGAACAGTCGGAGGAATGAGGTCATGGTCTGGCTTCCTGCAGGCTTACATGGAAAAGTCTGAGCTGCAATTCTCTTCCCATCCTGGCATGACGGGTCCTACGTTCTATATTCCGCCTTAACAACATTTAATTAATCCAATCAGGCATCCAGTTTACAAAGATTCCTAATAACTACTGACGTCGAGACTTAATTTCTATTAAGTGCCTGAGTGCTGGACCAAAAAGCGGACCAGTTTCACAGGTTCATATTTAGTGTTATGAAACGGGTATTTCCAGTCCTAAATTTGATTGGCTGGGCCTTTACAATACCACTTCAGAATTGTATCAATGCGTGAAATACATTATTTGAAATCATAAAATGAGCACTAAGCCAGTTACTACTGTTTTTTATAAACTGCGTTCTGTAATTCGGCCACTGGCAGTTTTGGATTGTCAGAGAAACCGAAATCCTGTTACTCAGTGACCACTTTAAAAACTGGGCTAGATTACGTCTCGGAAGACCAGTTTATTAACTATTTTATGAATCTAACCTTGTTTTTTTTTTTTTTTTATTCCAGTGTGTTTGTAACCCTTTTATAAAAGCAATAAGGCACTCAAGGTTGTGTATTATTGTAAATAAATCATGAGAAAAAGGTATAACTGTACTCTGCTACACGTCATTTAATTACAATAATGCACACCCTCTCATACCTTATTGCTTTATTATAAAACACAGACACACAAACACACAAATGTACTCTATATGGGGCAATTTAGAGCATTCAGTATACATTAATCCATGTTTTTGGACTGTGGGAGGAAACCAGAGAACCCAGAGGAAACCCACACAAACACAGGAAGAACATGGAAACTCCACCCAGATTGGGATTCTGTCACGCTCGTCTTTCCGTGGGCTAAACGCGGCTGCGCACATACAACGCAGATCCGCAGCGCTCTAACGCGCAGAAGGGAGCCAGGCACGCAGGTGGCAGGAACAAAACTTCATTCTGGTGTCCAAACACCACACAGAACGGTACACAGAGACAAGCAGACATGAAATTAACCAAGACGCACCCAGACGACGAGGAACACCGGAACTAAATACACACATCACGTGCACCCACAGACCAATCCAACAGAGATGCTAATTAACTGAAATGACCCGGACTAAACAGCTAATTAACATCAACACCCTGACAAGACAGCTAATTCCCAAACCCAAAGACACAGACACCAAAAAACCAAGGGACCAAAAGACAGAAAAACAGGTGCACCCGTTACATTACCCCCGCCCTTACGGTCGCGCAACGAGGGGCCGCGACCAAGACAAAAAAAAAAATTTCAGTCCCGGGTGGGGGTCCTCCGCCCCTCTTGAGTCGGCCTTGGCAGGCGCCCTCCGGTGGACGCCCTCTGCGGGGGAGGCGTGTCAAACGTCCTCTGGCTCTGTGTCGGGGTGGACGCCCTCTGCGGGCGCGGCGTGGGGAGCACCGTCTGCGGACACGGGGTTGCAGACGCCCTCTGGCTGCGAGGTCAGATGGACGCCCGCAGCGGATCCGGAATGGGCCACGCCCTCCCATTGCGTGGTCCGGTGGACGTCCTCTTCGGGCGAGGGATGGGCCACGCCCTCTAGCTGCGTGGTCCAGTGGCCGCCCACATTGGGCGAGGAATGGGCCACGCCCTCTTGCTGTGGGGTCAGGTGGACGCCCACGGGCGGCGTGGTCCGGTGGGCGCCCCCTGGCGGCGTGGCGAGGCGGACGCCCCCTAGCGGCGTGGCGAGGCAGACGCCCCCTGGCGGCGTGGCGAGGCGGACGCCCCCTGACGGCGGGGCGTGCGGCCCCTGTTGCTCGGGCTGGGCGGCGTGCGGCTCGGGCTGGGCGGCGTGCGGCCCCTGCTGCTCGGGCTGGGTAGCGTGCGGCCCCTGCTGCTCAGGCTGGGCGGCGTGCGGCCCCTGCTGCTCGGGCTGGGCGGCGTGCGGCCCCTGCTGCTCGGGCTGGGCGGCTTGCGGCCCCTGCTGCTCGGGCTGGGCGGCGTGCGGCCCCTGCTGCTTGGGCTGGGCGGCGTGGTGCCCCTGCTGCTCGGGCTGGACGGCGCACGGCCCCTTGACTTCGGGCTGGACGGCCCGCGGACCCTTGACTTCGGGCTGGACGGCGCGCGGACCCTTGACTTCGGGCTGGACGGCGCGCGACCCCTGCTGCTTGGGCTGGGCGGCGTGATGCCCCTGCTGCTCGGGCTGGACGGCGCACGGCCCCTTGACTTCGGGCTGGACGGCGCGCGGACCCTTGACTTCGGGCTGGACGGCGCGCGACCCCTTGACTTCGGGCTGGACGGCGCGCGACCCCTTGACTTCGGGCTGGATGGCGCGCGGCCCCTTGACTTCGGGCTGGACGGCGCGCGACCCCTGCTGCTTGGGCTGGGCGGCGTGATGCCCCTGCTGCTCGGGCTGGACGGCGCACGGCCCCTTGACTTCGGGCTGGACGGCGCGCGGCCCCTTGGCTTCGGGCTGGACGGCGCGCGGCCCCTTGGCTTCGGGCTGGACGGCGCGCGGCCCCTTGACTTCGGGCTGGATGGCGCGCGGCCCCTTGACTTCGGGCTGGACGGCGCGCGGCCCCTTGACTTCGGGCTGGACGGCGCGCGGACCCTTGACTTCGGGCTGGACAGCGCGCGACCCCTTGAATTTGGTGGTTTTTTTGGGTTCACACTTTTGGGGGTTGATGGTTTTGGGGTTCGGTGGTTTTGAGGGTTTAGGTGTTTGGGGATTCAGTGTTTTTGGGGAAGTGGTGGTTTTGTGGGATGTAGGGGGATAGCTGGTTTTGCGGGGTTTTGGAGTTTGGGTTGGTGGTTTTGGGGGATTGATGGTTTGGTGGGTTTAGGGGGCTTATGGGTTTAGTGGTTTTATGGAGTTTGGGGTATTACTGGTACATTTTACTTTTACTACACTATAGCTGAAAAAATATAGAAAAATATAAAATCAATAATTACAAAAATACAGTTTTATAGACAAACAACAGTTTACAAGATAAAACCTAAAATAAAATGTGTATTTAAAAAAAATTCTGGGACTAATGTAAATAATGCTGTAAGACATGATATTAGGGGATGAGCTTAGAGAAGGCGGTACAGTTTTCGATTATATTGATGAGTAGCTTGTTTTTGTGGAGTAAAAATGTATATTGTATTAAATACTATATTTCTTGTATTGATTAATTATTATATTTATTGTAATAATTGATTGCTTTATGTAATGTATTGATTCATCATATGTATATTCTTATATTTACTGTGGTGATTAATTACTATTTGATCAGATTATCTCTGAGGATTGAACCTGGAAGTAACTCTCCTCGTCTCGCCTCATCTAAGGAGGATCTCGGAGGTAATACACACATCTTTATTTGTGGTGTGCAAGTGTGTGTGTGTGTGTGTGTGTGTGTATGTGCGCGTGCACATGTGTCATTGTAGGTGTGTAGGTGTATGTGTGTGTAGATGTGAGTGTACTGAGGTGTTGGTGCTGGTTTAAGTACAGAGGGTGTGTGTGTGTCTGTGTGTGTGTGTGTGTGTGTGTGTGTGTGTGTGTGTGTTACATCTGTTAAACTCACCCACATGATCTGAGGTGAAAACATGTATGTGTGTGTATATGTGAGGGCAAGTGGGGTTCTTTAGTAGGTGTGTGTTGATGGGGAGGTGTGGGTACAAGTGGGTGTGTGCGTTCGTACGTGTATATGTGTTTGTGAGTACATGCACTGAAAACAATTCTTTTGTAGGACATTTGTAGTGCAATAGATAGTGAACAAAAATTACATTTAAGAATTTAAACCCTACAATATAACAGACTTGATATATAGTGCACTAGCGCTGTAATAAAAGTGGATTTGAAACATGGGTGGATATATGGTACTTTGTAGTATACTTCATATGTAAACTACAAATCCAGGTGCATTGTGGGCTGTATGTAAGGCCCTAGATCAGGGGTGCCTGATCGCGATGGAGGTTGGAAAAAAAAAAAATCACGCATCAGCGCTTTTTTTACAACACAGTATCGGAAGCACTTATACAGACCCGCGCACGCATTTTAACACACAAGCAAGCGGTCTGCACACACACACACACCCCCCACCCCCCGTCTCTCTCGCTGTTCCCAAAACCGGCCCGTGGCCACGCCTCCGTGCCTAAATCAGAAGCACTGCCTCGTGAATCATCTACATTAGATAGTTTCTGACTGATTTTCTTTGACTGACAAGACGAGTGAAGGACTTCGCTCCAAAATAACTAAAATACAACTTTCATTTAGAGTGAGAGGATGAATATTTTTTTTGCAATGTCAAACTCAAAATGCTTTTGCTTGATTTGCCAAATAGCCATTGCACTTCCACTGTGTTTGGTCGTTTGGGTGTACTAAAATCAAGTTTTCTCCATGCTATTTGCTGCAATTTCTGTGAAAATGTCTTTTCTATGCTTTTCTATGCTGATTCGACAATAACATCCATTTATCCATCCATTATCTTCCGCTTTATCCTCTATTAGGGTTGCGGGGGGTGGGGGGGGTTACCCATGCCCATCCAGGGGAGACTGGGCACTGTGCAGATACACCCAGGACAGGGGGGCAATCTATCACTGTGCACACACTCACACACACACACACACACACTCTATATGGGGCAATTTGGAGAATTCAATCGACTTGATCCATGTTTTTGGACTGTAGGAGAGAACCCGGAGGAAACCCACGCGGACACGTGGAGAACATAGAAACTCCACCCAGATTGGGATTCGAACCGTGAATCCCTAGCGCTGAGAGAACATGCTAACCACTAAACCAACAAACACAAGTCTATACGGTGTCCTGTAGTGTACACTGTATATATTCTACAGGGCACCTTATAAACTCGTGTTTCGAATCACTCTTCATAATCCAGGTGCATTGTGGGACTTTTGCAGTGCACGATATAGTGAGCCTAAACGCATTTGAGAATTCATACCCTACAACATGACAAAATCATATTATAGTGTACTAGAGCTACAATAGTGAGCCATCTGAAACACAAGTCTATATGGTGTTCTGTAGTGTACACTGTATATATGCTGCAGGGCACCTTATAAACACGTGTTTCGAATCACTCTCCATAATCCAGATGAGGATCCAGGTGTATTGTGGGACTTTTACAGTGAACTACATAGTGAGCCTAAATTGCTTTAGAGAATTCAAACCCTACAACATGACAAACTCTTATTATATGTCATAAACCTGTGTTTCAAATCGCTCTCCATAATCCAGGTGTGGGACTTTTGCAGCGCACTATATTTAAATCCTACATGACAATATCTCATATTATAGTGCACTAGAGCTACAATAGAGCCATCTGAAACACAAGTCTATACGGTGTCCTGTAGTTTACACTGTATATACACTACAGGGCACCTCATAAACCCATGTTTCAAATCTCTCTCGATAATCCAGATGCATTGTGGGACTTTTGCAGTGCCCTATATAGTGAGCCTAAACCGCAATTGAGAATTCAAACCCTACAACATGTCAGACTCATAAGATTGTGCACAAGCTCTATAATAGACTGCAATTTGGGACGCAGCTGGAGGTAGATAGTGTTGTCGTTGTCAGTGAACCCTGTAAGGGATGAAACTCCATCACTCCTTGTTTTTGGAGAATGTTGTTGGACTGAACCACGCTTTTGGAGTTTTTCCCCGAAATCTGTTCATTAATAAAGAAAAACGGCTGCTTTGTTCTGCTCTGCTCTGCTCTGCTCTGTTCTGTTCTGGCTCTCGGTGTGTGACAGCAGAGTCCCTCGTGTTTGTGGTTGGAGGCAGAGCTCAGTTCCATGTGCTGATTGGGAGGAACGTCTGTTTCCATTTAGGGAGAAGTGAGGGACACTAGGCGTTGAGACTTCAGTGAACGTCTGCTGACTTTAATATCACTGTGGTTTTTATTCGGCGCTGGAAAAAACCTCCGGCTCCTGGTTTACACTGTTTACTGGGATGCTTCTTATTAGTAATGAGAGCAGCATGGAGTAATGTGTGTGTGTGTGTGTGTGTGTGTGTGTGTGTGTGTGTGTGTGTGTGTGTGTGTGTGTGTGTGTGTGTGTGTGTCAGGACCCTCAGAAGAGTCCGTCTCTGTGAAATACAACCGAAGACCTACATGTCCTGATACCTCAGTAGTGAGCCAGCTGCCCTCCCCGCCACTGGCCAGGCACCGGAAGAGCCACAGCCTCGGCAACAAGTCAGCTTTGTACTACAGCACACACACACACACACATAAAATAAACTTAAGTTACAGGTGCTGTGATTTATCTGTTTTATCTGTATTCTGTATCTCGCTCCCTTGCTCTCTATCACATTTTTATTTTCATTGGCCTGTCTGTGTCTCTCTGTCTCGGCATGTGTCTCTGTGTCTCGCTCTCCATCTTTTCCCATGTCTCTCTCAATCTCTGTCCCTCTGTATCGCTATCTGTGTGTCATTTTGTCTTTCTTTATTTTTCGGTATCTCTCCCCGTGTCTGTATCTCTCTCTCTCTTTCTCTCTCTCTCTCTCTCTCTCTCTCTCTGTCTTTCTGTCTCTTTATTTTTTTTGTTTGTGTCTTTCTGTGTGTCTTTGTTTTTCTGTATGTGTCTCTTTTTGTGTGTTTGTCTCTCCTTGTTTTTTGTATGTGTCTCTATTGCTTTGTATGTCTCTCTGTGTGTGTCTCTCTCTTTTTTTTTTCTCTGTATGTGACTCTCTGTGTCACTCCCTGCCTATTTTTATTTCTCTGTATATGTTTCTCTGTGTGTGTGTGTCTCTCTTTGTTTCTCTGTATGTGTCTCTCTGTGTGTCTCACTATTCCTTTGTATGTGTTTCTTTCGTCATCTGTCTCACTCTCTGACTCCCTGTCTCACTCTCTTTCGTCCTCTGTATTACTCTCTATCTCACTCGTTCTCTCTGTTTCACTCTATGACTCTCTGTCTCTCTCTGACTGTCTGTTTTACTCTGACTCTCTGTCTCACTCTCGTTCCTCCTCTGTATTACTTTCTTTCTCTCCGTCTCACACTCTGACTCCCTGTCTCACTCTCTTTCATCCTGTCTTGCTCTCTTTCGTCCTCTCTCTCAATCTCTGACTCCCTGTCTCACTCTCTTCAGCATGATGAGTCAGTTCGCCGTGGCAGAGAGTCGAAGTGCGACGTTCTCGGTGAAGGAGAAAGCTCGACATCTCCTGGACGACAGTTTTTTGGAGTCTCACAGTCCTGTCAGGAACCACACTCACGACTCGGTCTTCACCAACGGCGTCTCATTAGGTCCTTCATTCTTCTTATTGGTTCTTCCTACACTGCCATTTTCTATATTATCAGCTCCACGTACCACATAGATAGATATATCCCGATGGGCATGGCCATCTCGAAATGCGGCGTGTTCAGGTATGTTTCTGGCGTATTGCTATCACGGCGAAGGAAAAACCCAGGTGCAACGCTGACTAAAAAATAACCTCTCCTGATGTCAACAGTCAGGTGTTCATCGCGATCTCGGCAGTAAACCAATGCCACGGAACGCTAAATAGAGAATATAGATATATAAAGAAAAAGAGAATGCATATACATAGTCCACACTATTCTGTGGGTTCTCCGTTCACAGACAAATGGAGAATCTCATTGACCAGCACATTGAGTCCAAGTAGCTGCACCGCTGAAATAGCAATCCGCCAGAGTCAGACTGCATCTGGCTCTAAAAGGGAACTGATTGGTTTTAGGGGTGTGACTCTCTCAGTGTCTGGCAATTCGATTCGATTCCGATTTTTCCGATTTTCGATTCAGAATCGATTTTTCGATTCAGAAACGATTTTTTCAGTTCAATTGCTCTTTAAATTTTTTTTAAATGATGTGATTGACAAGATGAAACAACAACGTTAACAAATAGAACATTTATTCAAAACAATACTTTCAGGTTCCTTCCTGTATCAAATCTTTTTGCATCATTTTATATTTATACAAAAATATGATTGCGTTAAATTAAAATGAGCAGTATTAGGTTAGCTTAACTGCCTGGCTTTTTCTTACATAAAAAACACCCATCAATGAACAAATAATTCTAAATATATTAATACAAAAGTTTACCATAGTGCATTTGCCTTTAATCAAAACTAAAATACAGACTTTACAGTCAGAGTGACTTTAGATTTTGCAAATCCTTAAAACTTAACATTAAAAAATAAAATCCATACTTCAGTCGTTTTAATTAAATTGCAACAACATTCGCTACATTTTCAAAACTTAACCTTAAATATTAAATATATTTTCAACTTTTTAACGTCTTTTATCTCTGCGTGATGTCACGCCAAACGGGTTCGTATTTCCAAAGTACCGCGATTTCATTTTACACTGCTTGTAAACAGTTGTGCTCATGTCAAGCTCTCTCTCTTCCTAGCTTTAAAATCCAAACACTGTTTTTTAATGACGACGGGGGTGGGGGGTTGAATCACGCTCTCCCCCTGCTTCATGCTTGCGCTAGCATGAACAACATGCTAGGGAACTACAAAGGGAGCTGGTGAACAAGCTTGCTGTACGGTGGCCGAGCGGATCCGTAATGCGATATGCAGTACGCTCGGGAGGGGGCGCCAAAAAAATAAAACTTATTGACATTTTGAATCGATTCCGAATCGCGATTCATTGAAGAATCAATTTTTTTCAGCACCCCTAATTGGTTTATTGCACTTCATGCCCCAAACACACCCATGAATAATTCAGAGAATTGGTACATGCCTTTTGCGCGTGTTTTTGGCGTAATTTTTTCCATCGTCATGAAGCCAAAGACACACTGACACACCAGCTAACGATCGCTAAAATAGGTCCAGATGCTGGGTTTTATGGACATGATTGGATTTATCTAAATTGGATGATTTGGGGCGGCACGGTGGCTTAGTGGTTAGCACGTTCGCCTCTCAGCGCTAGGGATTCCCGGTTCGAATCCCCATCTGGGTGGAGTTTCCATGTTCTCCCCGTGTCCGCGTGGGTTTCCTCTGGGTTCTCCGGTTTCCTCCCACAATCCAAAAACATGGATCAAGTTAATTGAGTTCTCTAAATTGCCCCATATAGAGTGTGTTTGTGTGTGTGAGTGTGTACCCAGCGATGGATTGGCGCCCTGTCCTGGGTGTATCTGCCCAGCGCCCGAGACGTTCTCCCCTGGATGGGCATGGGAAACCCCACCGCAACCCTAATAGAGGATAAAGCGGGAGATAATGAATAAATGAATGGATGATTTGGGTGGGCGACTGAATACTTTTGGCAGTATAGTGTGAGTCTCTTTAGATAAATGTGGAAACCAATTGACTGAATGCAATTGTAAAGGGTTTGGGAGCAAATGAAGTTAGTGTCCAAACATTCAACCACTTTAGACACATTCCAGTTGATTATACACTGTTGTGATGTCATTATGTGTGTGTTTCACAGGCAGTAGAGAAAGTTCCTTCAGTGATGAATTGACTTCCGCTGTTGAAAGGTAATTTACATTTACGGTTATATAAAGTGCGTGGGCATCACTTTCTCTTCTCTGACTGTGTGTGTGTGTGTGTGTGTTCTGATGACAGAGGTCGCATGTACGCCACGCTCGGTCCTAACTGGAGGGTGCCGGTTCGTAATTCTCCTCGGAGCAGGACCTACGTTTACAGGTAAACAGTCTGTAATTCAACTCTGATTGATGGACACAGGAGATGGTTTCCTCCACCATGCTTCACAGTAGGGTGGAAGAAACGTAGTTGTGGTTTTCTATAAAAACCACACGTCCTCCAAACCTTGACGCTCACCTTACTGTAAAGTGGAGTGTGTTAATGATGTGCTAAAAAGTGTTATTGTTTGTTATTCTTTTTCTTTTTGTTGCGTTTTCATTTGTGTTTTGTATTGTTTACTTGGTGTGTGTTATTGTTGATGTGTTTGTTGTAGTAGTTATTATTTGTTACTTTTAATTTTTTAGTTCGTGTGTTGTGTTGTTTTTATTGTTATCGATGTGTCATCTTGTGTTGTGGTGTTTCACTTGTTGTGTTGTTGATGTTATTGTTATGTTGTCCTGTGTTGTTTTTATTTGAGTGTTGTCTCGTGTTGTGTTGTGTTGTGTTGTTGATATTATTGTTGTGTTGTCTTGTGTTGTTTTTATTGTTGTGGTGTTTTTTATTGTTTTGTTGTTGATGTTACTGTTGTGTTGTTGATGTTATTGTTGTATTGTCTTGTGTTGTGGTGTTTTTATTGTTGATGTTATTGTTGTGGTGTTGTTATTGTTGTGTTAGCGTGGTGTTAACACACGTGGTGTTTTTATTGTTCTATTATCAGGTTGACATTATTGTTGTGTTGTGGTGTTTTTTGTTATAGTTGTGTTGATGTTATTGTTGTGTTTTTAGTTGTGGTGTTTTTATTGTTGTTGTCTTGTGTTGTGGTGGGGTTTTTTTTGTTATTGTTGAGTTGATGTTATTCTTGTGGTGTTTTGTATTGTGGTGGGTTTTTTTGTTATTATTGTGTTGATGTTATTGTTGTTTTGTGTTGTGGTGGGTTTTTATGTAATTGTTGTGTTGTACGACTTTTTGGGTATTAATATGATATTAATAAAGTCCCATTACCAATTACGGAGAATGAGAGACATTCAAGGGTTTAATGTGTGTTCTATTGTGTAAAATATCTGATTAAACTGTAACTTTAGTTAACGGAGTGCTTCTCTGCACTAAATGGGTTCATTTTATCTCAATGGTTTAAGCTATATCTGACTCAGAGGCTATATGACATGTGGATATATCTAAATATCCCTCAGGGGTCAATCTTATAGCTGCTCAAAATACACCATTTAATTTGAAATAAATTAACCCTTGAACTCCAGCCTTAAAAGATTAACTGGAAACTTTGGCTAAGAGTAATAACAGTATATATTACAAAAGATTAATTAAGAACACAAAGATTACTAAGATGAACAAATTACTGAACAAATTATTATAAAATGTTACACTACAGTAAATGAACGCCCCCTTTAGGTGCAACTCACAGGTTACGTGAACGCTGGAGAGATGCCGGAACCAAGAGCCCGCTGGGCCGAGCAAAGTGAGGCAGGCCTTGGCTAAGCAGAGCCTGACCAGGCCAAAACCAAGCAGAGCAGGGCCCAGCAGCAGTACTGGCCGGAGCTAGACCAGCCAGGATTCTTTGTTCAATTAATATGCTAAGGGGACCAAGTCATCAGGATGTGAAACCCTAGTTTGAAACCGGTTTTAGGGACGAATGGTATCGGCTGAGACTGATGTGTAGTGAGCTGCATTGTTTGTGAGTAGCCATAGGTGTGATGCTTCATGCTGATTGTCATTTGAAATGTACACATTTACTGTACATTTACTGTAGTGTAACATTTGCAATGTTCTATAAATCTACTGTATCACATAAACTAGCAATGTATACCTTGTACATATATAACCACCTTTAGAAGATGATCATATGCATACCAAACATGACATAGTGCAAACCATATTCATTCAATGAAACACAAGTTTCATTATTTCTACAGTGTTGATGTTATTGTTGTGCAGTTCTGTGTTGTGGTGTTTTATTGTTATTATTGTGTTGTTGATATGATATTATTGTTGTGTTGTCATGTGTTGGGGTGTTTTTATTGTTATTGTTGTGTTAGTGTTTTTTTCTGTACAGTTGTTTTGCTTTTGTTGATTTGTTTTTATTGCTGTTTTTTGGTTGTGTTGTATTGTATTAGTATTATTGTTATCAGTAACATTATAATTGTTGTGTTATTATTATTATTATTATTATTATTATTATTAATAATGTTATTGTTTTTGTTGTCAGTCCTCCCGGAGCTGTGTGTGGATATGAGTGTGGTGTGATGAGCAGTATCACCATTGAGGGCCCGCTCCGGAGAAAAACTCTGATGAAGGAAGGCAAGAAGCCGACGGTCAGTTTGAAGGAAGAAATGTGGCGTTTAATTAGAGTTCCAATATTTACATTCCTTCATAATTAATATAAGTTTCATAATTAATACATGATGATATTAATGCATGATGGATCCTATTGACATTTATACTGTGATCATATAAACCTGCTGATCGTCTCCCATAACCCGAACATTAAAGGGTAGCAGCCCTCTGAATTTTAACGTTCTCATTCCTCTGGGTTAGTAATTGTGCAAAAGTGGTGTTAAAGTGGTACTCAGTGGTACTGAAGTAGTACAGAATGGTACCAAGTTGTAATGAGTGGTACTGAGTGGTTCTGAAGTGGTAGAGAATAGTACCAAGTTGTATTGTGTGGTCCATGAGTGGTACCAAAATCATAGAGAATGGTTCAAAGTGTACAAGTTGTGTTGAGTGGTTCCTAAGTGGTACTGAGTGGTTCTGAATTTGTAGAGAATGCTACCAAGTTGTATTGAGTGGTCTTTGAGTGGCACTGAGTGGTACCAAAGTCGTACAGAATGGTTCCAAGTGGTACTGAGTGGTACTAACGTGTTACGGAATGGTACCAAGTTATATTGAGTGGTACTAAACTTGTACAGAATTGCAACAAGTTGTATTAAGTGGTCCATAAGTGGTAGAGAATGGTACCAAGTTGTATTCAAAGGTCGTTGAGTGGTACCTAGTGGTACTGAGAGGTACTGAAGTGGTACGGAATGGTACCAAGTTGTATTTAGTGTTTTTAAGTGTTCCCGAGTGTTACTAAGTGGTACAAAAGTGTTACGGAATGATACCAAGTTCTATTGACTGGTGTTTAAGTGGTACTGAGTGGTTTTGAAGTGGTAGAGAATGGTACCAAGTGGTATTGAGTGGTACGGAGTGGTACTGAGTGGTACTAAAGTCGAACAGAAAGGCAAGAACCTGACAATCAGTTTGAAGAAAGATAGTGTTTAATTAGAGTTCCAATATTAACATTCCTTCATAATTAATATATGTTTCATAATTAGTACATGATGATACTGATGCAAGATTGATCCTAATGACATTTACATTTACATTTAGTCATTTAGCAGACGCTTTTATCCAAAGCGACTTACAAATGAGAACATTACAAGTCAGAAGTTATGGAGAAAACCAACTATACTCTAAATTCATCAAACCTGATTGTTATTCGATGCTGCGGCCCCTCCCCCTTTTTTTTATGTATTTTTTTCTCTACAACAGGTATTTGTTAAAGAGCTGCGTCTTCAGTAGTTTCTTAAAACTGTATAGTGATTTTGCCTTACGGACAGAGTTGGGAAGAACGTTCCACCATTTTGCAGTGGTGAACGCCACGAAGGGAGAATTAGCTCCTCTGTGAGGTGGAATCGCCAAGCGGCAATTATCACTGGAGCGAAGTGAACGAGTCTGAGTATATTTTGAAAAGATAGAGTGAAGGTAGGAGGGGGAAGATCCAGAAATGGCTCTGTATGCCAGAGTCAGTGACTGAATGCGAGCAGTTCACATTTATACTGTGATTATATAAACCTGCTGATCATCTCCCATAAACCGAACATTAAAGAGCAGCAGTGCTCTGAATTACCATGTTCTCCCTCCTCTGCATTAATAATTAGAACCTGGGTACCAGGTCAGAGCCCCAAGTTGCTCCAGGAAAACTGCGCTGTCGTGGAATCCAGCTGTCCTCGCTTCCTTTGGTTAGGAACGCAGACATGGGATTATTTAAACAGCAGTTACCTTTAACATGCTGATGACAGTCCTGCATTCTTGGGTTTATGAGCTACAAAAAGGAACCCTACCGACAATTATCCTCGGATAAGATGTTACTTTAGTTTTCTTCACCTTTCCGCTGTACTAGAGTTCAGATGTGTCAGCATTGCACAGCACACTCGTTTCTAAGTGCCAAATGGTACTGAAGTGGCATTAAGTGGTACTGCAGTGAGACTTAAGTGGTATGGAATAGTACCAAGTTGTACTAAGTGGTACCAAAGTTTTACGGAATGGTACCAAGCTGTATTAAGTGGTACTAATGTGGTACCAATTTGTTGTACGGAATAGTACCAAGTTGTACTAAGTGGTACCAAATTAGCATGATAAGTTGTATTGAGTGGTATTAAATTGGTACTGAGTGGTACTAAAGTGGTACATAATGGTACTGAGTGGTACTAAAGTGCACAAGTTGTATTGAGTGGTCTTTGACTGGTACTGAATGTACCATGGTTCCACTTGGTACTAAATTGGTACGGAATGGTACCAAGTTGTATTATGTGGCACTGAGTGGTACTAAGTTGTTTTGAGTGCTTCTAAATTGGTAATATCCTTATGTGGTACAGAGTGGTATTACGGTGGTGCTGAGTGGTACTTAAATAGTACAGAGTTGTACCAAAGTGGTACTGAGTGGTACTAAAGTAGTGCTCAGTGGTACAGAATGGTACCAAGTTGTAATGAGTGGTCCTTAAGTGGTACCGAGTTGTACTAAAGGGATACTGAGTGGTATTAAGGTGGTACTGATTGGTACTAAAATAGTACAGAGTTGTACTAAAGTAATAGCGAGTGGTACCAAAATTATATAGAGTGGTACTAAAGTCACAAAAAGTGGTACTGAAGTCATACCGAGTGGTACTAAGGTGATACCTAGTGGTTCTAACATTATTATCTCCATTAAAGACACAGACACATTACACAGAACATATTCTTTTGTTTCTGGTACTACTGTTGTTCTAGTTTTTTCGTATTTAAGTATTTATACTGGTTTAAGGTTTTGTGCAGCCGGATTAGCAGATTAACCTGATCTTCATCAGATGAATATCCACAGGTTTGTGAACCCTTCCTCGTATTTGTGTCTCGTCTTAGCTGTCATCATGGAAACGGTACTGGATCGTTCTTTCTGGCTCCACCCTCATTTACTTTGGTTCCAAAGCACTGCGAGCGAATGAACGGAGACATGTGAGTGACCGAGCCCACATCAGTTTCTCATTCTGCTGGATTTCTAACCTACTGATCTATACGTCATACACACAGTGCGGAACTTACCCCACATCCGTCTGTCCCACAGTACAAATCCAGACCGTGTAAGAAGGTTTTACTGACCGGCTGGATCGTGGTGCTGCCAGACGATCCTGAGCATCCCAACATTTTCCAGCTGAATGACCCTGAGAAAGGTGAGAGTTCCTGCCTCTTGTGTGTTTCTTTACCTGCATGTTGTTTTCAGCCATGATGGTTCCATTCAGAAAAACGAATATTAGTGCATTAATAATGACACTATTTAGGGTTTTTGATGTTTATTGGGCAGTGAGTGGTATTAAAGTGATGCAGATTGGTACCTAAGTGGTATCGAGTGATATTAAAGTGGTACTAGAGTGGTACTAAGTGATATTGGGTGGTACTAAAGAACTTAGTGGTACAGAATGGTACTAAAGTTGTATTAAGTGATAATAAAGTGGTACTTAGTGATATTTAGTGGTACTAAAGTACTTAAGTGGTACACTAAGTAGTACTAAAGTGATATTAATTGATATTAAAGTGGCATAGATCGGTACTGAAGTAGTATAGAGTGATATTGATGGGTACTAAAGTACTTAGTGGTACAGAATGGTACTTTAGTGGTACTGAAGTGGTTCAGAGTGCTACTAAAGTGGTAATAAGTGATAATGAAGTGGTACAGAGTGATATTAATAGGCACTAAAGGACTTAGGTGGTAATAAAGTGATATTCGGTGGTTTTTAAGTGGTATAGAGTGGTATTACGTGATATTAAAGTGCTACAGAGTGCTACTAAATTGGTAGTGAGCTATATTGAGTGGTACTAAAGTACTTAGTAGTACGGAGTGGTACAAAAGTAATATAAAGTGATATTAAAGTGGTAAAGTAGTATAGATTGATATTGATGGGTACCGAAGTACTTTGTGGTACAGAGTGGTACTTAAGTAGTACAGAATTATATTGACAGGTACCACGTTACGTAGTGGTTATGTTCCAAGCATTGTATTTATTGTATTATTTATATGTTTCAGACTTCATAAACCCTTCCTAAGCAGGTTCTAAGCAGGTGTTTGGGTGTAACATCTGAACACTACATGTCTAATCATGTGGCTTCAACTGTTGTGTTTGTGCTTTTCAGGAAATGTTTACAAATTCCAAACTGGATCACGTTTCTCTGCGATCATCTGGCACAAAAATCTGGTCGAGGCCTGCAGGGCCAGAAAGCCACAGGTACATCCCGCTGCATAGAACTAAAGCTTTAGTACCGCTGACCAAATCACATATACTGTACCATGTGAGGCGGGGTAACACTCTGAGCAGGTTCCAGGAGATCCCCTACAGAGGTTTATAAGAAATATTTTTACCTGGATTCTATGTTCTAACCTTTGAATTTGTACTAAAAGGGCCTATTATTGGGTTAGAACCATAAAACCCGTAGACCCCAGGATGTATCCGGGATACTAAGTTCCCGAGGGTTCTCTAGGCACAGCCATGTGTCTTTACTAACGTCGAAGTGCCGCCTACGGCAACCCGGGATCATTAGGTACGCCATGCTCCCCTGGTACTAAAGTATCAGGTCGGCCAGCACGATCGAACCGCCAAGTCCACAACCCATACACGTTAACACGTGTGCGGGAACATAATCAGCTTCCAATCCTCCTGGACCACCTGCGGGAGCATCGGAAGCGCCTACGCTGCACACACCACGGAACGTGAGGCGTGTTCTAAAAAGCAAACAAGAATCACTAACCATGTGTTTCCTTTTGCTTCAGATTCCAGCAAATCTAATGTCCTTCGAGTAGCCGCTTCATCGGATCTGTAGAGATGAAGAATCAACGGACCTGAAGACAGGAAGAAGTTCCATTTAGAATGTACAGTGTTTATAGAAGAACCCTGTTGATCAGGGCGCAGTATTTATTAACCGTAGATCGCGTGCAGTTTCGAGACTTGTGTTTTAGAACTGGTTCTGGATACGGATATAACGACGGAGAGGAACCATGGGGGGAGGGGGGACATTCAGGTCTGGTACCTAAGTGAAAATCGTACACGTGTCGTTTCCTGAATATTAATAATTTGATGGTTTATTTATGTTTTTCTGTGAACAAAGTGCCAAACTGATGTTTATATAATCAATGTGACGTTGTGATGAAGAAATGACAGAACGTTTGAATGCCGGAGGAATATTCATGTTTTTATATCGCGTTACTGACAGTATTCTCGTTGTTGACTTTATTAGGTTCACCTTCTTGTTTCTACCCTGTACCACTAGAGAAGTGGATCGTTATGCTCTATCTCACCCTAGTATCCTCCTCTTTGGGCTCCCCATCCCCAGCACCGATCCTTTGATATAATCCTCATCCCTCCTCTGTACCCGAGTCCAATAAGAATTGATGGGCGATGTGGTTTTTAAAGTGTAAAAAAACTGGATGCTGTTAAGCTTTGTTACATCGTATAGCTTACCATTGTCACTGCCAAAAAAATTATTTGAGCGTGAAAATAGCATAGCGTTATTGTAGTTGTTCGAAAAATAATGTTTCGATTCGAATTAACCCACAAATTGTCAACTCAATTAATAGCGCTTACATCACTAGGAATTTATGCTGTGTCGCAAATTGCGACGTATCCAACTTTAGCTACCGACTTCAGATGGCGTTCACGTGGTACCTCACTTTTGGAAACTCATCTTTCCGATAAAACCTACGCCACTTGAAAGCAGGTAGCTTATTCAAACAACTCCCTCAACCTTGCTACGCTCACGCCATATCCCTGCTCCATGGTCCTCATTAGGAAACCGAATAAAGGGGAACTTTACGTCGATATGAACTACAAAACATTTCTAAAGAACTACAAAGATGGTCGATGTGGTTTGTATGGGAAGTGTAAAAAAAAAAAACGAATGGATGCTGTCGAGCTTATTGTATAGCTTAACGTTGTCATCAACAAAAAAAATGTTTTTGAGTGTGAAAATAGAAAATTTGCATTAGCGTTGTTTTAGATGTTTGAAAAATAACGTTTCGATTCAAATTAACCCACAAATTCTCAACTAAAGAAATAGTGATTATGTCACTAGGAATTCGTGCTCCCCCCACGTTGCCTCATTATCATGGCCAAAAAATTGTTTTTGAGCGCGAAAATAACAAAATAGCATTAGCGTTATTGCAGATGTTCTAAAAATAAGATTTCGATTTTAGTTAACCCACAAATTGTCAACCTAAGAAATAGCGCTTACGTCACTAGGAATTAATGCTGCATCGCAAATTGCGATGTATACGCCTTTAGCTATTGACTTCACGTGGTACCTCCCTTTTCCGATAAAACCTACGCCACTGTCACATCCTGTCCTGAATCCCCCAGAGTTGAGCGGGTCCGCCGGACAACGCGGACACCGCTCGCGCATTGATGAGCGTCTCCCGGGATCCGGCGACGCGTAAACCGCAGCGTCCGCTGGTCTAGACAGAGGGAGACGCTCCCACGATGTGACCTGCGCGGAACGTCAACGCAGCGACACACCGTGGCGGAAATGCGAAAGGAGGCCACTGGAACACCGGGATAAAAACCAAACAGAATTTATTAAAAGATGGTGCCGAAGCACCAACAGAACGGGGATAACAAAAACAGAACGTAACGTTGGGTATAAAACCGCAAAACAAAGACGTGCTCAGTATGGAGGGGTAAAACAGATTAAATAGAAAAACCAACTAAACACGTGAGAAACCCAACCAATCACCCAAGTGAGATAATGAGGACCGACAACGAGGGACAGGTGCAGCAGGTGCTCGTGACACACAGAGCAGGTGCTCGTGACATACCCCCACCCCAAGGGTCGCGCAAAAAGGAAAGCGACCCAAACAAAAAGAACAAAAATAATAACCATAATATAAGCATGCAAAAATAACAAACGGGGGGGGGTAACAAGTCCCTCGGGCTGAACCAGCCGGTTGCTCCCAGCTGACGGCGAAGATGCGTCCTCTCGCAGCGCAGATCAACGTCCTCTGGCTGCGAGGCTGGGGCATGCACCTCCTGGTGCTCCGAGTCCGAAGTGGGCGGCCTCTGGTGCTCGGGACCGATGGCGAACGGCCTCAGTCGGTCCCGACTCGACGACTGCCGGGCTCTGCCGCTGGCGGTCCCCGGCCCTCGGACTCAGTCGGAGCGGTGGTTCAGCGTCTGGTCCTCAGCACACGTGGGTGACCCCAGGTGTCCACTAGCCTCCGATGTTCGGCACGTCTTTCTGTCACATCCTGTCCTGAATCCCCCAGAGTTGAGCGGGTCCGCCGGCGACGCGTAAACCGCAGCGTCCGCCGGTCTAGACAGAGGGAGACGCTCCCACGATGTGACCTGCGCGGAACGTCAACGCAGCGACACACCGTGGCGGAAATGCGAAAGGAGGCCACTGGAACACCGGGATAAAAACCAAACAGAATTTATTAAAAGATGGTGCCGAAGCACCAACAGAACGGGGATAACAAAAACAGAACGTAACGTTGGGTATAAAACCGCAAAACAAAGACGTGCTCAGTATGGAGGGGTAAAACAGATTAAATAGAAAAACCAACTAAACACGTGAGAAACCCAACCAATCACCCAAGTGAGATAATGAGGACCGACAACGAGGGACAGGTGCAGCAGGTGCTCGTGACACACAGAGCAGGTGCTCGTGACAGCCACTTAAAAAGCGCATAGCAAATTCAAACAACTCCCCCAACGTTGCTCTGCTTACGCCACATCCCTGCTCCATGGTCCTCACCAGGCTACTGAGTAAAGGGAACTTCGTAAGAAAGCACGTATGAAACAGATGGACTAAAAAACCTTTCCAAAAAACTACAAAGATGGTCGATGTGGTTTGTATGGGAAGTGTAAAAAAAAAAAAAAAATTACATCGTAAATCTACATCGTATAGCTCATCATCGTCATCGACAAAAAAAAAATTTTGAGCGAGAAAATAGAAAAATAGCATTAGCGTTATTTTAGATGTTTGAAAAATAATGTTTCGACAAATTGTCAACTCAAGACATTGCACTTATGTCACTAGGAATTTGTGCTGCTTCGCAAATTGCGATGTATCTGACTTCAGCTAATGACTTCATGTGGTATCTCCCTTTTCCGATAAAACCTACGCCACTTGAAAGCATGTGGCAAATTTAAATAACTATGCTTACGCCATAACCCGGGGTGGCATAGTGGTTGGCACGTTTGACTCTCAGCGCTAGGAATTCCCTATCTGGTTGGAGTTTCCATGTTCTCCCCGTGTCCTCCCCGTGAGTTTCCTCCGGGTTCTTCGGTTTACTCCCACAGTCCAAAAACATATATCAAGGTCAATTGAATTCTCCAAATTGCCCCATACAGAGTGTGTTCATGTGAGTGAGTGTGCCCAGCAATAAATTGGCGCCCTGTCCAGGGTGTATCTGCCCAGCGCCCGAAACCCCTGGATGGGCATGGGGAACCCCCCCCGCGACCCTAGTAGAGGATAAAGTGTAAGATAATGGATAGATGACACAAACCTGCTCCATGGTCCTCATCAGGCAAACGAATAAAGGGAACTTCGTAAACACATACGAAAAGGGTGGACTACAAAATGTTTGTAAAAGACTACAAAAATGGTCGATGGCCCCGGTATAATATAAAGAAGGTGGAGCTAATAAAGCAACCTGAGTTTTAGAACCACACCGGTACACTTTTTATTGTTGTTTTTTTGTTTTTTTTGGGGGGAGGGGGGTGTTGTAGGGGTAAAGAACCGACCGAGACAGAGGTTCCATATATATAGTATTACGGTCGTCACGTTCAACAGCGGATCAGTACACAGGTCCGATCGTCCACCATCTCCCAGCTGACAGGACGAGAATCTCATTCCTGTGGCACCACTCTTAACTGTGAGGACTTTTCTAACAGGGCTTAGTAACGCGAGGCGCGAACTCTTTTATCCGGGGTGTCCGATGGCCAGTTTGTTCGAAACCCGGCTTGTGACTGGGCCATGAAAGGCGCAGGACGTGGGTCAGTTCCAGCGAACGAAGAAAGCTCTTCTTTGTAAACAGCCTTTATTGCTACACTTTTGCTTCTGTGTGGTTTCTAAACGTTTTCTAGCCGTTCGGTTGCGTTCTCATCGCCTCTTTTTATTTATTTTTATTGGATATTGTAAATAAAACCACTTGTTGAGGAAATGAGCCGAGGCTTGGGGATTTATTTTGAATTCCTAGTATTTTTATGTTTGTTTTGATGTTTTTCGCAGGTTTTTGAGAAAGTAGCACCGACTTCGCAGGATGTTACGAACTATGATTTACCACAAAGTGCTAGTGCTGTAGAATCAGAGGAACAGTGGACCGTCTGATCAGTGGACCATAAGATAGGTCGACTGTCTGACCGGTGGACCGTCTGATCTGAGGACTGTCCAAAAAGTAGACCATCAGATCAGTGAATGGTCTGATCAGTTTGACAGTCTGATCTGGGGACAGTGATCATTAGACCGTCCAAAAGGTAGACGTCTGATGGGTGGACTGTCTGATCAGTGGATGGTCTCATAAGTAGACAGTCTGATCGGTGGACTGTGATCAGTAGACTGTCCAAAATGTGGAACATCTGATCGATCAGACAGTCCACCGATCAGGCGGTGTACCTTTTGGACGGTCTACTGATCACTGTCCCCAGATCAGACTACCTATCAGACCGTCCAAAAGGTAGGCCGTCTGATCGGTGGACAGTCTGATAGATAGACTGTCTGATATGTGGTCCGTTTAACCGGTGGACTGTCTGATCAGAAGATGGTCTCATAAGTACACAGTCTGATCGGTGGACTGTCTGATCAGTAGACTGTCCAAAATGTAGACCATCTGATCGATGTACTGTCTAATCGGTGGACCATCTGATAGGTGGATAGTCTGATCGGTGGACAGTTAAATTTCATTTTGTTTTTGGATCTCGTTATACAACCTCTTGGAGTGAAGACACCATGGTACACACACATCCATGAACATGCATACAACCATACACACACATCTACCAACGTACACGAACATCACTGTACACACACATCACTGTGCATATTGTACATGCACCACTGTACACATAAACACCACCGTAAATGCACACCACTGTATACCTATACAGATCACTGTATACACACACATCTACCACCGTATATGCACTGTAAACACACATACCACCATACACAAATACCACTGTACAGGTACATCACTGTACACATAAACACCACCATAAACGCACACCACTATACATCTATACAGATCACTGTATACAAACACATCTGCCACCGTATATGCACTGTAAACACACATACCACCATACACAAATACCTACCACTGTACAGGTACATCACTGTACACATACCACGGTACACACATATCACTGTATGTACACACACACACACACACACCACCACCACCACCATACACATTACTGCACACACTCACACGTAAACACACCACTGCACACACATACTACCATAAACATTACTGCACACACTCACACCCACGTAACTACACCACCGTACACACACATATACCACCATACACCATACCATTGTACACACACACACCTACCACCATACACTCACATCACAGTGCACCTACCACTGCACACCATACCATTGTGTACACACACCTACCACCGTACATGCACATTACAATGCACGCATACCACCGTACACGCACGTAAACACACCACTTACTGTTCATGCATACACAACACTGTACAAACATAAACACCCTATTCAATCCTCAGCATCCCTCTCCCAAAATAAACCTCATCCCTCCTCTGCACATCTCCCAACCACCTTGATCTTGTCTCAAAAACATCCTGTTGTCTCCATCCTCATCGCCCACAATAAAAATCACAGCATTTTCAAGATGGTGAAAATAATACGTTTTTTTATTTTAATAAAGGGACTGTTTATTTCCCCTCTGTCTGCCTCGTATTTGGAACCAATATTTCGTTCCTCTGTTAAACTACTTGGGCGGCACGGTGGCTTAGTGGTTAGCACGTTCGCCTCTCAGCGCTAGGGATTCCCGGTTTGAATCCCCATCTGGGTGGAGTTTCCATGTTCTCCCTGTGTCCACATGGGTTTCCTCCGGGTTCTCCGGTTTCCTCCCACAGTCCAAAAACATGGATCAATCAATGTCAATTGTCAATTGAGTTCTCCAAAGTTCCCCCATATAGAGTGTGTCTGTGTGAGTGAGTGAGTGAGTGCCCAGCGATAGATTGGTGCCCTGTCCTGTTTGTATGCCGTGCTTTATTATTAGCTCTAATTGCCTTCCTTGTCTGTTTCTTTTGAGGTGTGACCGGCTTTCTGGAGGTGTAGTCAGACCTTCATCCATGGCTCTGCTGACGAATACTGGATGGAACCTGAATATTAATTGGGACTGGCGGTCCTGTAGGACCCTTTAATGGACTCACATATAGTTCTCCAGTAGTTAGAGTTTTTCCATTTGTTTAATATCTGTACATGGCTGTCCTACACTGTTGTTGCTGCCTGGCCGCTCAAGGAGGATGAGCCTCCCACTGAGTCTTGGTCCTCCCAAGGTTTCTTCCTTAAATTACAGCATAACAGGGAGTTTTTTTCTTGCCACTGTCGCATCGGCTTGCTCTTTGGGGTTTAAAAGTTTTCATTCTGTAAAGCTGCTTTGTGACAATGTGCTGTTGTAAAAAGCGCTCTATAAATAAATAATTTGAACTTGAATCTGCCCAGCGCACAAAACGTTCTCACCTGGATGGGCATGGGGAACCCCCCGCGACCCTAATATAGGATAAAGCGGAAGATAAGCGATGGATGGATGGATGGATTGTAAACTACTTTAATTCCAACGCTGCCCCTGCTACATCGCTTGCACCTCTTTTTAGCACTTCCCTCTCAATCCACCAGAGGGCGCACAGCAAAGTTGAAATACACACAGTTGAAAATAGCCGCAGCAGTGCGATTAATGTGTTCACTGGGTTTAAAATAAATCTACATTAAGTCATATGGGCAGTATAGCTCATTTCCCCGCTTTATTTTATCCTTTTTATTAGATTCGACCTGTTTGCGTATGATTCTTTTCTCGTCCCTGTGTAAAACTACCTTTCAATACCAACGTTGCCTCCTAATGGGTTTTTATTCCAGTATTACACATTGTTTAGAATCTTAAAATCCGAACAAGCAATTAGAAGCTAGATAAAACACAAGATAAATGCTTTTTATTTTGAAACGCGTTTTCAGTCCAAGGTAGTATGTCCCAGCTGCCGCCCCATACCCGTGACCCCGGCGTGTTTGAGCGTGAAGCTGAAGTAAAATCAGGTTTGTTCGATTTTCCTTATTTAATAAACGTGTTAGGCGTCTTTAACAAGTTATTTATATTTTTAAAAGGTTTATAAATGCGAGTGTAAAGTCTGGGGTTTAAAAGTGAATGGTAGGTTGTTTATAAACGAATGGTTTGATTAGTTATCAAAACGTTCAGCTACAATTCCGAGGTTAAATAAAAAATGTCGTTAATTGAATCTAATTTTGGTCTTCTTTAGGTTTTCATTGATTGTAATAAGCAATGTTTGTGTGCTTTGTAGGTCTGCGGATGAACGATGTCGCTTGCGCTCTTCCCGCCGCCTACGTCCGCGCGTGACGTCACCAGTGACGTGTGCGAGATCAACAATGAGTTATTGACAGGAAAAGCGGCTGTTTTTCACAGTCAGGTATCATACTGAACGTTTCTACGGTGGTATAATATAATATATTACATTTCCATTAATCATGCTCACGTGACATGTTTTATCGGCTCCACTGATCACGTGGGCGGACTTGTAGTTCTATAATTACAGTCTTTAGTCCGTTGGTTTGTTTTAAGGTAATGTAACGTGATCTATTTTGCCTGCAGTGATTAAACAAAGAGGAATTAGTCCTCTACATTCAACCAATCCGTGCAGAACACATACAGTATACACACACACTGAGTGAAGTGAGCACATGTGGGCAGCACTGGACATGGCACCCTGGGGGCAATTGGGATCAGATCAGACCGTCTTGCCCAAGGTCACTTCAGTCATTGTACTTGGCGGGACCTTCAGGTTGCAAGGCTGGTTCCTTAACCACAACCCTACGACCTTTATTCTTTACACCTCTCTTGTGTTTGGGACATCCACAAAATGGGTCACAATTGGGTGGTGGATGATTCTCAGCACTATAGTGGTGGTGGTGTATTGCGCTGGTGTGATTGGATCAGACGCAATGGTGCTGCTGGAGCTTTAAACCATGCAACAATGTCCAGCCATCAGCGTCCCTCATGTGGAGTCATGTGAGTTCTGATAGAGGACTAAAGTGATAAAGTGATCTGTTTTGCCTACAGTGCTTACACACAGAGGAATTAGCCCTTCACATATATACACACACTGAGTAAAGTAAGCACATATGTTCGGGGAGGTGGGCAGCCCTGGACACAGTGCCCAGAAGGCAATTGGCGTTAGTTGCCTTGCCCAAGGGAACTTTAGCCATAGTACTTGGTGGGATCCGGAATCAAACTGGGGGTCTTTAGATCGCAAGGCTGGATCCGTAAACACAAACCTATGACTGCCCCTAAAGGATGACCCGCATACTGTACAGCTACAGTCTCTGAACCACAAGGTGGAGCAATGGTGCGGATATTTCTAATAGAGTGTAGAGTGGGTGGATCCAGTGTTTACAAATTCCAGCAGTCCTGTTGCGTATGATCCAATCGTACCGGCCACCATCATGTTAGTGTCACTGCAGTACTAAGGATCATTTACCAGCCCTAGGAGAAACAAAAGGACTACCTTCTGTAATTGTACAAATACATATAATAAGTCGGACCTACTTCTCATGCTGTATGGGGGCGGAGCTAATAAATTAGTGAATATCTGTAGTTATGATGCATTATGACATCACCACAGTGATGTCAAAAAACTGTTCTATTGGAGTCACTAAATGTGTCGGTTCCCCAATGTTTCAGTGGTTTTGCCCCATGAGGCCCTGGATAAGCAGATTTGATGGCGTATGAATCCACATCACCTCTATAAACGATCCGTGTGTCAGGTTTGATGATGGAGAGATGATGTTTGGTTAATGTGTCTGTTTAATGTTAATGCTTGTAGCACTGGAAGCCTCCACCTCTGCGCTTCCCCAGAGAAACTCTGAAGCCGCACAGTCGACCAGAGAGCAGCAGCAAGACAGCTTTCCTGGATCATAAAGACACTCTGTGGATGAGGAGTGCTGGAGCCTGGTATTTACTTCACCTTCACACCACCACCTTTCACCTTACACCGGACCTGACTCTATACCACCACCTTTACCTATACACCACCACCTTCATATTTACTCCACCTTTACCACTACACCACCACATTCACCTTTACACAACCACAAAAGCAAAACAGGTTGTATCCATTATTAAACTCCGCCCTTTTTTCCCTTTGTAGGCGTGATGCTGGACTCTCTGGTCTGTTAGATGAATTCACCAACAGCTCTGAAGGTTTGAAGTTTTTAGACTTTTGTTTTTAATTGATTGATTGATCTTAATTCTCTACTCACATTTCAGAATTTTCTCCACAGTTCCTAAGTGGTTGTCATTGAGTTGTGGAGGCGTTCTTGCTGTGCTGAGGTGGATGTCTTCGTTCCACTGCTCTCTGTTCCCTCATCTGACTGTATGTCTATTAACTTAGATTTATCAAATCACCTAATCATTTAGTTATTAAAAATAATAATGTGAGATTGAAAAGGTTCTGGTTGCTTGTTCTAGACCTGGTCGTATGTTCTGTTATAATAAAGGGATCTGAGAATGGGGTTTGTAAGTGAAACACTTTAGCGCATTGATGTACCCTGCCATCCAAATAAAGGTCACACACTCTTATAGACTTTATCTTTGATGATGTCACACAATTACTGTTGTATCTTCCCCACAAGTTTCTGCAATGTCTTAGGCTTTTTTTTGTCCATATTGCATTAATTTCCCCCCAATTTCTTGTATTGATGATGGAAATGTGGACCACTGCACAGTCTCCACTACATCCTAAAGATTCTCACCGGGGTTCAGGTCTGGGACTCTGTGGTGGGTGATCAATGTCTGAGTGATGTCTCATGCTCCCTAAACCACTCTCTTACAATTTGAGCCTGGATTAATTCCTGGCATTGTCATCTTGGAACATGTCCTTATCATTAGAGAAGAACCTGTTGGTTCAGGCCAGCTGGCCTCATTCTTTGGACACATGATGTCTCATAGTGAGATCCAGGTGGTGACCTTTTGCTGTGATCAAGCAGCATGTGTGTGTGTTTACAGCAGTGATTCTCAATTATTTTCTGTTAAGCCCCCCCCTAGGAAGAAAACTTTTTGCCCCCCCCCCCCCACACACACACACGCACACTTACCCCCCCCCCCCCCGTACATGACAAAATGAGATGAAAAAGTATTTTTACACGCCCAATGTAGTATGATTTGTCTATAAATTTGTTATAAGTACCCCTCATTTATAACAATGTCTCCTTATTAACAATAAAGAAAACAAAAAAGAAAGAAATATAGATCAACTTAGAACAAAGAATAATTTTATTAACTTTGTTTTTTAGTTTGTAACAGAAACGAATTAAATCCTTATTTAAACTAGAAATATTTTTGAACTGACTGCCATTTGTTACTGAAAAATGAAATGATATAAAATCAATAAATAATAATAAATTCAAATTCATCAGCAACATTAATTCAGGAGCACAATTTATCAACACGTTAACCTATAAAACAAAAATGAATGCAACAATTTGTGCTGTTTTTTTTTTTCAGAACTAATGTCTCTAACGCGCCCGTTTTGCAGCACAGCTTTTCTGCAGTAGCTTTCATAAAGCGTTATAATTGCTTGCTGTACGCGTCACGTTCTCGATTAAAAACTCAAGCGGCTTATCAGTGTGATTGGGGTGTAATGTCTTTAAGTGACGCCTTCATCTATTTGGCTTCACGCTGTCCGCTGCCAACATTTAAAGACACAGAAGACACACCGCTCTTTCTTCGTCTCCACCTCAGTTACAGTAAAACCAGGCGCTACGTACACTTTCCACGTTTTAATTTTCGGTTAACTTTTGTTGGTCTCATTATCTTCGTCTCTCTCCTCATCTCTGTTGAATATTTGTCCATGTTGTCTCTTGAGGGTTTGTTCAGTACACTTAATATCACTTGCTCTGTGATTTCTTGTTATGCGCCCCCTCATGCACCGCCCCACTATTTGAGAAGCACTGGTTTACAGTTATAAGTCCTGAAGGTTCGCTTTCTTGTTCTTTTTGTCTCCTGCAGTTGAGTAATGATGAAATGGTGGCAGCGTTTTCTCAAGTTCTGCACTGGTAAGCACTATTCAACATTTTTCCTCTGAGCTCCTTACCTTTTGACTTTCCTGCCTCATCAATAGACCACTATAGTGTCATTCTGTACCTCATCATGTCCATATATGGCATTCAGGGTCTAAGCATGATATTCTGGTCTTTATAGTACAGTACATACTGTGCATGTCCTCTTTACTCTCTTGTAATGATTAGAACCCCACTAGCACCACCACAGAGAAAGTATTATTTCGTTGGGGCATTAGTCCTTTCCCAGCAGTGTCACCAAGGTGTTTAAATGAAACTAAAACCCCCTCACCGCATCAGTGCCACTGCAGAACTGACAATAATACACCACCCAAATTCTTCCTGTTCTTGGAGGGTCCTGATCAATAGAGAACAATAGAGGACTAACAAAAACAAGAAAACAGATGAACAGTCTGTTATTGTAAAACTGCAGTCAAGACTGGAGGCAGAAGAAAGCATGTCCAAAGTTTTGACTGGCACTGTATGTATTTTCAATAGGGGTGAGCTGCAATATTCGCTGATTCGATTCGGAGAACCAAAGTCGACTATGAACCTCATAGTCGAATGTACCATTTTGACCACATGGGGGTGCCCATGGCTGCTGCTAAGCATTAGTTTTTACATGAAATGTCTTTGTTTTCGTTATATATATAGCCTTTTTTCAAATAAAATCATCCTAATTTCTGTTAATATTTTTTTTAAATGATGTGTGCGCTTTAACAATAGGCTACACATTAATAAAGCTACCCCTGCAGTTAGTTGCACATTCCAAATGAGCAGAGCTGAACACGCTACAGGGCCGTTAGCATCTACTGGTGTATTTTTCCATGATGACTATGGCTTTTATAGGTTTTTCCTTTGAAGTGAAAAAAAGTCCAGAACGGGGATCCCATTTACGGTGCTCTAGAAAAACAAGTAAAATATTAAAATAAATCTTTTTTAAAAACCACGCTTATAGCACCATCTTGTGGTGAAATTTTAACTGATTCGACTATCAGTCGACTATAGGGAAAATCTGACGAATCAGATTCGACTATGAAAATCCTTAGTTGAAGACACCCCAATTTTCAATGCTTGTTTAAATATTAATAAAATTGAGATTGTTTGACTCTATTCATTTTCTTAAGGCCCGACAGTGCTGTCCGCAGTTTTGCATGGCATCCTCACACAGACAAGTTTTCGGTGGCTCTTCTGGATGATTCCATTAAGATCTACAGCTCACGCAGGTATTTACTCTGTGGTGATGTCACATTCATTCAGCTCTACTATGTTACTAGTTTCACGTTTACAAACGAAAGCTTAATTTGTACTGATGACATGAAGCCGACAAACTCTGCACTTTCTTCTACATGAGCAACCAATAATAAACCATGTGCTGGGTGAGTTGCGAGTGTCCAGTAACAACATTATGTATGACTGGAGCTAGGGCTGCAAATAACGATTATTTTAATAATCGATTAATTGGTCGGGACGGCACTGTGGCTTACTGGTTAGCACGTTTGCCTCTTGGCGCTAGGGGTTCCTGGTTCAAATCCAAATCTGGGTGAAATTTCGAACTTGTTCTCCGGTTTCCTCCCTCAGTCCAAAAACATGGATCAATTTTTATCGATTCGTTTTTGCAGCCCTAACTGGAGCTATAGAACAAACATGCTTGGCCCTATAGTCCTGGAAACATGATCGAATATTAAAGCAAGAAGGTACGAGAGGGCGTGTATTATTGTAAATAAATCACAGGAAAGAGGTGTTATTATTATTATTAGTAGTAGTAGTATTAAATTGTTAGATGTTAATATATTGTCTGTTGCATTGTTCCCTCCCGTTACTTATATATAATATACTAATATATTTACTTATGTATATTGTCCTGTATTATTTGTGATTCTTGGTTTGCACACATTTTTTGCACACGTGCACTTTATATTGGTTGTGTAGTGACTTTATTACCAAACCAACACGTTGATACCAATGTGAAGCAGTCACAGGTGTGTGGTATCCATGATGTCACTGCTAGAAAAACATCTCGGCCAATCAGATTTAAATACCAGAACTATTTGTTTTATAAACAGGAGATACACCACTGAAGTCATGTAGGAAACAAAACACTGGATCTGTCCGAAATTTACCAAGTCGCGGGTGAGGGTTCCCCATACCCATACAAGGGGGAAAATTTCGGGTGTGGGCAGATACACCAAGATAGGCGCCAATCCATCACTGGACACTTACTCACACAGACACACAAACACACACAATATCGGGCAAATTAGAGCAGCCTCAAAACCATGTGTTTGGATTGTGGGAGGAAACCTGAGAACCTGTGGAGGAAACCCACACGGACAAGGGAAGAACACCCAGTTCGGGATTGCAACCTGTATCCCCAGAGCTAAGAGGCTGACGTATTAACTACTACGCCACTATGCCACCTGCTTACTAAACTATAGGTACTAATTCAGATTTTCAGAAGTTTCCATAGTGAAAGTGGACTAACCCCCCCCCCTCCATTTGAATAATTTCAGGTTGACAATAGTATATTGTCTCAAAGCAGCTTTATAGTGGGGACCAAAAAGTCCCTGGTGCCATTGGTTTTTAAGAAAGAAACCTTGTGAGGACCAAGAAGCCTGGCAGGATTATCAGTGAGATACAGATTTTGTATATAGTGTCCAAGTCTGTTTATCAACAAAGGAATCAATAGAATTCTGGTTCTGTCCATTAGAAACACGTGTTTACCGAGACACTCAAAGACACATTGTTTGATTTTAAAGTCCTGTAAACAAGCGGTTCTCGAATGGTCTCGGCATGTTACTCTTACCTTAGGTCAAAGTCCTGTCATTCATGGTTCACCTCTTGTAGTCTCGCCCATTTGTGTCCTGCAGCTGATCGACGCTGTGTAGTAGTAATAAGCTTCTGAGTCTTTTGTAGTGAAATGCTTATGATGTTTGTACTTTTGCTCTGGCAGTACGATCACTCCAACTCTGAAGCACCGTCTGCAGCGGAGCGTCAGTGCCATGCAATGGAAGCCTCTGTGTGCATCCACGCTGGCTGTGGCGTGCCGTACCTGCCTGCTGATTTGGCATGTGGACCCCAACTCTCTCTCTGCACGGTACTGCAGCTCTACAACCTCACAGTGATCACTGATTAACAGGAACGCAGTCAGTTTTAGTTTTTTTTCTTTTTTTTAATTAAATTCTAAGGTGATACAACATTAATTAAATGGTTATAAAAACAGGACTAAAACATACATAAAATTAGAAGAGAAGAAAACCATACATAAAATATATTACATATCCGTCCATTATCTTCAGCTTTATCCTCTATTATGGTCGCAGGAGGGTTCCCCATGCCCATTCAGGGGAGAAAGTTTCGGGCGCTGGACAGATACACCCAGGACAGGGTGCCAATCTATCACTGGGCACACACTCACTCACACAAACACACTCTATATGGGGCAATTTGGAGAATTCAATTGACCTTGATCCATGTTTTTGGACTGTGGGAGGAAACCGGAGAACCCAGAGGAAACCCACGTGGACACGGGGAAAACATGGAAACTGGCACCGTATTATAAGGCACTTGCTAAAACATACGATCTACAAGAAAAGTAAAGGATGGAAAACGGTGATTTATAATTGAAGTTTATTCTACTACTTGACAAAACACATTTTTTTTAATCACTCTTCTCCCACAAATCCATCAATGTCTTCATCTTCTGTGTCTGAATTAAAAAGCTGCACTATCAAGCACCCCCTCATCGATGTCTGAGTCAGGCGGCAGTTCAGCAATGATGCCGGCTTTTGCAAAAGCTCGGACAACGGTTACAGCAGAAACCTCAGCCCAGGCATCCACAATCCGTTCACAGACAGTGGCGTAACTCGCCCGCCGCTGCCTCCCGAGTTTTAGTAAACGTGTGTTCGCCGTCTATCATCCATCGCTCCCACGCCGCCCGCAACTTTACTTTAAACTCCTGGAGTTCTTTATTTAATCCTCCCGGAATGACGGCAAGCTCCGAATTAATTTTCTTCACTCGGCTTTTCTGTGAGATGAGCGCACATGGAGCCACAGATCAGCAGTGACGGTGATGTGTGGAAAAAACCACCCGGACGCACAACAATACTTTTATAGAATTTGGAACTCAGTACATGTATAAGGCGCACCGGATTATAAGGCACACGTCCGATTTCTGGGAAAATTTTAGGCTTTTAGCTGCGCCTTATAGTCCGGAAAATACGATATATATGTATAATATTCCTACTTGTGCATAATCACCAGATTTACCCCCCCACCATCACCATCACCTACCTGGTTACATGCCCTTCTCATTTATATATTATGCTTTAACTCAGTTGTGCCCACACTTTTCTGGCCCGAGATCTACTTTTTCTAGTGGACAGGTCTCCGTGATCTGCCAGGATTCATCTTCTTTTCAAAGCTTTAATGTTAAAACCTGTTTACACACCATGTTAATTTCGTGGAATCAGCATGGAGAAGCCTCTGGTTCAGGTTGCCGTTTTCACAGAAATTACTCTTTTATTAAACACGCTCCAGCAACTAGCGAGGAGAGAACTTCATTTTAGAACAGCCTTTGGCTTAAGGACATGACACACTTCACTTTTTTCTCTTTCTCTCCTGCTGTCTCTGTCCCACAGACCATCTTCTGGTTGTGCACAGGTTTTGTCTCATCCTGGTCATTCTCCAGTCACTTCGATCGCTTGGTCTCCCTCTGGGTCGTTACTGGTTTCTGCCTCTCCTGTGGACACTGCCATGCTGGTGTGTTTCCCTTATTGTCATCAATACATTATTTAAGTTCTCATTTTTATTATGGGATGTTTATGTTCTGATGTGATGATAAAGAACAGGTGTGTGTGTGTATATTAGTGTCTCTCTGTCTGTGCTGCAGGTATGGGACGTGGCTGCTGAAAATGCCGTTCCTCTTCAGCGTGTGGGAGGGGGCGGAGTCACAAACCTGTCGTGGTCACCTGATGGATGTCGACTGTTAGCTGCCACTCCGTCCACTCTGTTTAGGTTTGTAGATATTAAACTTGCATCCCAATTGACATAATGCCTAATACATAAGTGGGCAAATGCTGTAGAGGGTAAACTGCTGTTATGTCCAAATACTTTTTAGGCATCAACAAGGAGGTAAGAATTCTCTGTATGACTCATTTTGAAGGTAGTGTCCTATTTTGGAAACTAAAACAACTGTATCCTCAGAGTTTCATCTTCTGAATGTGTGCAGGGTTTGGGAGACCCGTACATGGACATGTGAGAGATGGCCATGTTTAAAAGGTCGATACCAGGTGAGTATCATCGCTCATCCAGTCTTCTTTACACAGTTCACACAGTTCAAGTAAAAAGATGTAAAAAAAAAAAAAAACACAGTTCAGTAAAAGATATACACTTCTGATTGTGTACAATTCTGATTAAAAGCTGCATTTGAAAATGCCAACTAGATACTGCACAGCAGGCAAGGATGAATAGTATGTCCTAAAATATTATGGGAGAGAAATTCTCCAGATGACTCACTAAGTTAGAGGCCACAAGGAGGGATTATAGTAGTTGTGGCAACTGTTGTTTAGAAGGGATTACTAGTCGTGGCAAACATTGTTTAGGAAGGATTAGAGTAGATGTGGGGCGGCACGGTGGCTTAGTGGTTAGCACGTTCGCCTCTCAGCACTAGGGATTCCCGGTTCGAATCCCAATCTAGGTGGAGTTTCCATGTTCTCCCCGTGTCCATGTGGGTTTCCTCTGGGTTCTCCGCTTTCCTCCCACAGTTCATAAACATGGATCAAGGTCAATTGATTTCTCCAAATTGCCCCATATAAAGTGTGCTTGTGTGCATGTCTGTGTGAGTGTGTGCCCAGCGATAGATTGGCGCCCTGTCCTGGATGTATCTGCCCAGCGCCCGAGACGTTCTCCCCTGGATGGGCATGGGGAACCCCGCCGCGACCCTCGTAGAGGATAAAGCGGATGATGGGTGGATGGATGGATAGAGTAGATTTGGCAACTATTATTTAGCAAGGATTAAAATTATGTGGCAAGCTTGTTTAGGTTGGATTATGATCCAAACATTGATTCAGTGGGATTACATTTGTTGCGGCAACCATTCTTTTGGTTGGGGTTATAGTAGCCACGGCCAATGTGTAGGTGGGATTATGGTGGTTGTGGCAAACATTTCGATGTGATTATGGTAGTCATGGTAGTCAATATTTAGGTAGGGTTATTTTAGTCATGGCAACTGTTTAGATGGGATTATGGTAATAATGGCAACCATTGTTTAAGTGTGATTATGATGGTCATGGCAGGCTTTTAGGTGGGATTATGGCAGTCGTAGCAACTCTAGTTTAAATGAGATTATGATAGGCGCGGCCACCGTGTAGCTGGGATTATAGTAATTAACAAGTTTAGGTGGGATTATAGTTGTCTGGGTCAATGTTTAGGTAGGATTGTGGTAGTCATGGACAAGTTTAGGTGGGATTATGGTAGCTGTGGCAATTATTGTTTAGATGTGATTAGAATAGTTGGTTGTTGGTCAGTAGATCATCTTGGAAATTCTGATGATTGATGTACTATGTATTTAGACATACTAGCCACTCTCATCTGAGCTGTAGGTGATTCATATGATTTTAATTGAATAGAGGCACCTTTACAGTGGTGTGTGCATGGGGTGGGGGAGTGTTACCATTTGTGTTACATGAACTTTGTAACTTGCTGGACGTAGAACGTCCGAGGTTGCACTGATGCTGCATAGTAACTCATGAAGCATAATGCTGTAGTGAATGAACAGTGTAAGATTGAACCTAGTGCCAAACTGTTCAGTATGTGATTAGGGAAACTGTGATGGACTGTGATTGGTTGTAAATGTTTGTATGAACACTGTGCTTGTGGTTTTCAGTCCGGATGCTGGAGTCCTGATGGCAGCAGGTTGTTGTTCTGTGTTCAGGGAGAGAAGCTCATTTACTCTCTGGCATTTTCAGACATGACAGGTGATTAACTTGTATGTTCACTACAACTCTGGGATCGCGGGTGGGTGTGTGTGTGTGTGTGTGTGTGTGTGTGTGTGTGTGTGCATGCGAGCGAGAGTATGTGTGTGCATGCGCGAATGTGTGTGTTTTAATTCAGTGAAACACAACTGCAGCTACTTTTGGTCCTACAACAAGAGAACAGTTAACGCTGGGATCGCTGGTGTGTGTGCATGCATGTGCACGAATGTGTGTCTTATAATTCAGGAAAATACTTAAACTGTTCGCTTGTTGTAGGACCAAAAGTAGCTGCAGTTGCTGCAGATCTTACAGAAACCTCCTTCACGGGTGCGGATGAGGATCTGATGTAAGTATTAACTCTCATTATAAAACGTGTACTGTAGTTCTGGCCTTTAAATCTGATTGGTTGAAGTGTTGAAGTGAAGTGTTGTTTGTCCAGCAGTGACATTATTGACAATAACACACATCTCTGACTGCTTTACATTTGTATCAGTGCATGAAATGCAAGAAATATTTTTCTCCAATGTTTTTTAAATTTGCGTTCTGTAATTTGGCCACTAGATGACAGTATTTGGTCGTAAGGGTAACCTGAAACTCTGTGATCAGCGTTCACTTGTTTAGATTAGACTGGATTAGATTATGTTGAGGAGGAACAGATTATGATTTCATTAAACGCATCCATGGAACCATTTTATAAAAGCAATAAGGCACTCGAAGTTGTGTATTATTGTGAATAAATCACAGGAAAGAGATGGCAAATGCCGCTGTGTATCATGAATAACACTTTCCGGTGATTTATTCACAAATATGCACGCCCTCTCGTACCTTAATACTTTATTAATAATGCAATCAGTTCTAATAACAATGATTCTTAAGATCATTCACTCTGTGTGTTGATTAGTGTTGGTGGTGAGGTTCAGGCTCTGGCTTGGGATCCCACTGGTGAGAGGCTGGCTGTGCTGCTGAAAGGTACAGAAGAGCCTCCTCCTGTTCACACACACACACACACACACACACACACACATATATGTATGTGTGTGTGTGTATATATACAGTGCATCCGGAAAGTATTCACAGCGCTTCACTTTTTCCACATTTTCTTACGTTACAGCCTTATTCCAAATTGTATTACATTAATTTCTTTCCTCAAAATTCTACACAAAATACCCCATTATGACCATGTGAAAAAAGACTTCTTGAGAGTTTTGAAAATTTATTAAAAAATAAAAAACTAAGAAATCACATTTACATACAGTAAGTATTCACAGCCTTCGCCATGAAGCTCAAAATTGAGCTCAGGTGCATCCTGTTTCCACTGATCATCCTTAAGATGTTTCTACAGCTTAAATGGAGTCCACCTGTGGTAAATCCAGTTGATTGGACATGATTTGGAAAGGCACACACCTGTCTATATAGGGTCCCACAGTTGACTGCATGTCAGAGGGCAAACACAAAGCATGAAGTCAAAGGAATTGTCTGTAGACCTCCGAGACAAAATTGTCTCGAGGCACAAATCTGGGGAAGGATACAGAAATATTTCTGCTGCTTTGAAGGTCCCAATGAGCACAGTGGCCTCCATCATTCGTAAATGGAAGAAGTTTGGAACCACCAGGACTCTTCCTAGAGCTGGCTGGCCGTCTAAATTGAGCGATCGGGGGAGAAGGGCCTTGGTCAGGGAGGTGACCAAGGACCCGATGATTACTCTGTCAGAGCTCCAGCGTTCCTCCGTGGAGAGAGGAGAACCTTGCAGAGGGACAACCATCTCTGCAGCAATCCACCAATCAGGCCTGTATGGCAGAGTGGCCAGGCAAAAGCCACTGCTTAGTAAACGGCACAAGGCAGCCCGTTTGGAATTTGCCAAAAGGCACCTGAAGGACTCTCAGACCATGAGAAGCAAAATTCTCTGGTCTGATGAGACAAAGATTGAACTATTTGGTGTGAATGCCAGGCGTCATGTTTGGAGGAAACCAGGCACTGCTCATCACGAGGCCAATACCATCCCTACAGTCAAGCATGGTTGTGGCAGCATCATGCTATGGGACTGTTTTTCAGCAGCAGGAACTGGCAGACTAGTCAGGATAGAGGGAAAGATGAATGCAGCAATGCACAGAGACATCCTGGATGAAAACTTGCTCCAGAGCGCTCTTGACCTCAGGCTGGGGCGACGGTTCATTTTTCAGCAGGACAACGACCCGAAGCACACAGCCAAGATCTCAAAGGAGTGGCTTCAGGACCACTCTGTGAATGTTCTGGAGTGGCCCAGCCAGAGCCCAGACTTGAATCCGATTGAACATCTTTGAGAGAGATCTGAAAATGGCTGTGCACAGACGTCTCCCATCCAACCTGATGGAGCTTCAAAGGTACTGCAAAGAAGAATGGGCAAAACTGCCTAAAGATAGGTGTGCTAAGCTTGTGGCATCATGTTCAAAAAGACTTGAGGCTGTAGTTGCTGCCAATGGTGGTTCTACAAAGTATTAAGCAAAGGCTGTGAATACTTATGTAAATATGTTTTCTTTGTTTTCAAAACTCTCAAGAAAACTTTTTACACATGGTCATATTTTGTGTAGAATTTTGAGGAAAGAGATTAATTTAATACAATTTGAAATAAGGCTGTAACGTAACAAAATGTGGAAAAAGTGAAGCGCTGTGAATACTTTCCGGATGCACACTTACATACGTGTGTGTGTGTGTGTGTGTGTTATATATTATATGTATGTATGTACACACATACATACACATATATGTATGTGTGTATATACGTATGTGTATGTGTATGTATATATATATATATATATATATATATATGTATGTATGTGTATGTATGTGTGTATATATATATATATATATATATATATATATATATATATATATATATATATATATATATATAATATGTGTATGTATGTGTATGTATGTGTGTATATATATATATATATATATATATATATATATATATATATATATATATATATATGTATGTATGTATGTATGTGTGTGTGTGTGTGTGTGTATATATATATATATATATATATATATATATATATATATATATATATATATATATATATATATATACACACACACACTGCCTGGCCAAAAAAAAAAGTCACCACCTGGATTTTACTAAGCAGGTACGAGCCTACTATTGGATTATTAATGCATGGGCAATTATCTAAGACACATCCCATGGTCATGGACAACATGTTAACATCATTAAAAATGGGAAGGATAGTGGCGACCCATCGTCTTCAAGGAGGAAAATGTGGCTGCAAAAAAAAGGCCGGAATGAATGGGATTGGTGATCCCTTAAACGTTTGGTGAAATCAAATCGAAGAAAAACGACTCTCAAAGAAGGGCTATGTTTAATAGTGATAGTAAGAGCACAACACGCACAATGTGAAGGGAATGCAAAAGATTAGGTCTGTGCAGCTGTGTAGCCTGTGTATTCCATCAATAGACTTCTTCCCTGATGGCACGGGCATATTCCAAGATGACAATGCCAGGCTCAAATTGTGAGTAGTTCAAGGAGCATGAGACATAATTCCCACACATGGATTGGTCACCACAGAGTCCAGACCTTAACCCCATTGAGATGTGCTGGTGAAGGCTTTGCGCAGCAGTCTGACTCTGCCATCATCAATGCCAGAACTTGGTGAAAAATGAATGCAATGCCAAAATAAATAACAAAATAATAATAATAATAATAAATAACAAAAATAAATGCAAATAAATTTGCAGAAGCTTATTGAAACAATACCACAGTGAATGCCATTTGGTTGTGACTTTGTTTTTTGTGGTCATATGTATATAGGCAATAACATGTTTGTTCTTTCTCACCAGGTTCTGAATCTTCTAATCATCCTGCCATTATCGCTGTGTTTAAAACTCGTTCAAGCCCTGTCTTTGAGCTGCTCCCATGGTAAGGACCATGATGCACCTTGAAGGAATACAAACAGACCATCAGCTCAAAGTTCAGTAAATGTGAATGCGTGGCGACTGGGGAGGTAGGCGAGGATTGAATAGACGAATGACAGTTAAAGTCAGGTTGTCAGCCTGACCTGAACCAACACTGCGCCCCTAAAATGTGCACTCTCTGTCCCATCTCTCCATCTCCCATTATCTTAGCTTAAGGAATGGGTTCGAATATCATCTTCATCATCAATTTAAACCTTGAGTGTTACTGGGAATCAATGTTGGAATCCTGATGATATCCGTCGCTTTGCTGCAGAATAGAATGAGCATGCCATTTAGCATTTACTTGATTAGATTAAACTGGATTAGATTATGTTGAGGAGAAACAGATTATGATTTCATTAAACGCATTCATGGAACCATTTTATAAAAGCAATAAGGCACTCGAAGTTGTGTATTATTGTGATTGATTAGTGTTGGTGCTGATGTCATTCTGTAGTCCTTTAGTTATCAGTGAAATGAAAGCTTTTGAAAAGTGATTGTTTACTAAAGAAACACAAGGCTGCTAGACTTAGCATATCTCCCTCATGTCGATCACACCAGCCTTAAGTCAGTATGATATTTCTTAGAGGCCTGAGGTCACGAGAGTGTGGTGTAAAATCATACTCTTTTAAAAAATCTGGATCTTTTTACTGTGACGATCCTTGAATTAGAACCAACTTAATGGAGAGCTTCACTGTGTGTCATTAGGTTAAGTGTCCTGTGATGAGTCATGAAGTTAATTAGGACAGTCAGGAGTCAGTGTTGAATAATTATGGTCTGTTCTGTTACAGTGGGTTTATACGAGGTGAGGCTGGAGCAGAACCCAGACTTTTCCAGTTCCATCCTCACTTTGAGCATGGTGCATTACTCACAGTGGTAAGAGAGAATGTGTACCTCTCTGTCTATGTGTGTCATTATACATGTTGTGATGTGCATGTTGGGGGGCAGGTCAGGGTGTGGGTGGATTTTGGGGTGTGCATACATTTGGGGTGTGTGTGTGCATGGTTGGGTGTCAGGTTGTACAGCTGGGTGTCTGGGGGTATGTGCGTGCTTGCAGTGGGTGGATGTTGGGGTGTGTGTGCATCTGGTGGGTGGATGTTGGGGTGTGCCTGCATGCATGTGGATGCTGGGATGTGGTGTGTGCGATTGGGTGTTGGGGTGCATGTGGGTGGGTGTCAGGGTGTGCGTTCAGGTGTGTGTATGTGTATCTGTCTGTCAATGTGTATTTTCTCAATGTAACTTTAAGTGTGTGTGTGTGTTACAGTGCTGGTCCGATGGCAGGATTTCTCGCGTCCCATTTTACTATGTTGTTGCTGGAAGGTCAAGTGCAGCTTCATCGTTTCCTCACTTCATCAAGCAGATGGAGGACGACACACACACACTGTACACACAACTATAACATGCGCACACACACACACACTTGCTGAATAAACAGACCTAAGCACAATTCAATCATAGACTCACTTAAAAGTATTAAGTTTGTGTTTTATGAGAGTTTATTCCTGTATCCTTTTGTAAACATTTCACATCACAACGAAATACACTAAATAATAAAACTGTATACCCAATTATCCACCTTGACCAGATATAACATCATGATGACTGACAGGTGAAGTAAAAAAAACTGATGATCTCTTCATCACATCTGTCCTGTTAGTAGGTGGATTTACTTGATTTGGCAACAAGTAGACATTGAACTCTTTATAGTGGATGTTAGAAGCAGAAAAATGGATGAGTGTAAGGACTTAAGGGATTTTGAGTAGACGAGCGAGTCCAAACATCTCCAGAACTGCAGCTCTTGTGGGGTGTCCCGGTCTGCAGAGGTCAGTATTTATAAAAAGAGGTCCAAGGAAGGAACAAGGTCAAGGCTTGTCAATGTTTGTGGGGAGTGAAGGCTGGACCGTATGGAGACGAGCTGTAGATCAGACTGCGGAGGAGCTAATGTTGGGTCGGATAAAAAGGTGTCCAATACACAGTGTATCACAATTCCTTGTGTATGTAGCTGCAGAGCAGTCGGTGTCCCCATGCTGACCCCTGTCCAGTGCTGAAATCACCAACAATGAACCAAGAATTGCACCATGGATGATTTGAAGAAGGCGGTCCAGTCTGATGACATGTTTTCTTCTACATCATGTGGATGGAAAGGTGCATGTGAGTCACTTACCCAGGGAACATCTGTAGGTAAGCCAGTAGAGGCAGTGTGATGCTTTGGGAAATGTTCTGCTGGGAAACCTTGTGTCCTGCACCCATGTGAATGTTACTTTGACGCCACCTACCTTACAGACCATGTTTACCCCTTTAATAATAATTGTTACATACATACATACATACATTGATATACAGTACCAGTTTAAAATTTGGCCATGCCCCTTCTTGCTCTTTGTCCTTCCTTCACTTACCAAATAGATGGAATTTGTAGTTTTACAATTACAGCCGTCCAGTAGTCCATCTGTACAGTAGTCCATCTGTGTTCTTTTTTGGTTTTCGGTTCTCTATTGCTCAGGACCATCAAAGAATAGGTAGAATTTTGGTATTGTATTGATTGTCACTTCTGGTGGTTGTATGATTTTCTCTTGTGGTGTATTGATTGTCACTTCTGCAGTGAAATTAATGGGGTGTGGGGGTTTTAGTGCAGCAGAGCTGCTGTAGTTTCATTTAAACCCCTCAATGATGCTGCTTGGATAGAATTAATGCCCCAACCAAATAATACCTGCTCTGCGGTGGTGCTGTTCGGGGTGCCATTAGAACAGAGTAAAGGGATTACAGAGTCCACAAACAGATAGACTACAGCCTGAAATTGTAGAACAGCAAAGTCCATCTTTACAGAAAGTGGAACTGAGAACATGGACAGTAAGTGGCGCAAAAAAGGGGAGTGTCTAAACTTTGGACTGCTACTATATTGAGGAACGAAGAACTGTCTTGTCCCAAAAACACCATGCTTACTACTGCAGGACAATCCCAGTCGTCATTCTGTGAATTGCTACCAAAGTTTTGTAGACCTGAAAATGTTGAGCTGCTCATGTCTACAGTATGAAAAATAGACAACTATGCTTTATTCAGAGAGGATTGTTGGTATGTTCTCTCCTGAGATCCCCATGATTTTTTTATGCCATCACAAACAGATGGACTGCAGTCTGGAATTTTACAACTTCAAAGTCCATCTTTACCGTAAGTGGAACTGAGAACATCGACTATGAGTTGAGCAAAAAGGGGCGTGTTTTAATACAGCATAAATAATCTTGTCCCAGGTGATTCAGTGGTTAGCACGTTTGCCTCTCTGTGCTGGGAGTCCAGGGTCGAATCCCAATCTGGGTGGAGTTTCTATGTTCTGCCCGTGTCTGTGTGGGTTTCCTCTGGGTTCTCCGGTATCCTCCCACAGTCCAAAAACATGGATTTAAGGTCAATTGAATGCTCTAAATATCCCCATATAGTGTGTGAGTGAGTGTACCCAGCGATAGATTGGTGCCCCGTTCTGGGTGTATCTGCCCAGTGCCTAAAATGTTCCCCCCTGGATGGGCATGTGGAACCCCCAGTGACTCTAGTAGAGAATTAAGTGGAAGATAATGATTAAATGAGTCTTGTCTCAAGAACACAATGATTATCACCGCAGGACAAACCCAGCCCATCACAATATGAGAATTGAGTCATCTATACAACTACAACTCAGTCTGTAACCTTGGTTTAATAAGCGTCACACATCTTAAACTCTGATCAGGTCATTAAAACTTCCTGTTCCTACAGATTCTTTCTGTACAACATCAGGAAGGTCAGACCGTTATTGACTGAACATGCTATTCAGCTGTTGATTCAAGCCCTCATCCTATCCCGGCTTGAATATTGTAATGTGTTGCTTGCCGGTCTCCCAGCTTGCACAATTAGGCCTCAACAGCTGATTCAAAACTCTGCTCAACCAGCCCAAGCGAACTCATGTCTGTCCACTACTCCTCTCTTTCCATTGGCTCCCTGTAGCTGCTCGCATTCAGAACAAGACACTGACTCTGGCCTACAGGACAATCTCTGGATCTGTCCCCTCTTACCTTCAATCTATATTTCTGAAATATAATCCAACTCGTTCACTCCGCTCTAAAGACGAACCTCCCCATGGTGGTGATTCTCACTTCATCGTGGGTGAACGATCTTCCCAACTCTGTCTGTAAGGCGGAGTCACTTGGCCTCTTTAAGAAACAATTTAAAACACATCTCTTAACAACAAACACTTAATATAAAAAATAAAATAAAGGCAGGATTGGATAATTATCAGGTTTGATTATATTGTAGTATATCTGTTTTTTCCTTAATTACTGAGCTACGTATCCCAACCTGATGGTCGGGGTCAGAACACAGGAATGATACAGCACCACTGGAGCAATGAGGGTTAAGTGTCTTGCACAAGGACCCACATTGGTAGCTTCACTGGACCTGGCATGTAAATGTCTTATTCAGAGGGGATTATTGGTATGTTCTTCTCTGAGATGCCCAGTATTGCTTATGCAGTTAAGCCTGGTTCTTAGTTTCAAACCAGTTTCTGTACTCAGGTCCTCAGACTTTGCAGGAGCTAATAACCTTGCATCTCGTCTTGTCCTAAAGTGTTCTGTCTGTCTGACTGTTTCTCTCTGTGTCTGGTCTGTTTGGTTCTTTCTCTCTCTGTATGTCTGCCTGTCTATCTCTCTTTCTCTGAGTCTACTTGCTTGTCTGCCTGTCTGGCTGTCTGTCTCTATGTCTGCCTGTCTCTCTCTCTGTCTGTCACTGTTTGCCTGTCTGTCTGTTTGTTTGTCTTTCTGTCTCTGTCTGTTTGTCTGCCTCTCTGTGTCTGTCCCTCTCTCTGTCTCTCTTTCTCTGTGTCAGTCTGTCCGTTTGCCTCTCCCTCTCTCTCTCTGTCTGTTCGTCTGACTCTCTCTCTCTGTCTGTCTTTCTCTGTGTCTGTCTATCTCTCTCTCTGTGTCTGTTTCTGTCTGTGTGTCTGTCTGTCCCTCTTTCTGCCTGTCTCTCTCTCTCTCTCTCTCTCTCTCTCTCTCTCTCTGTTTGTCTGTCCCTCTGTCTGTCTCTCTGTCTGTGTCTGTCTGTCCCTCATTCAGTCACTCTCTGTGTCTGTTCGTCTCTGTATCAGTCTGTCTGTCTGTCTCTCGCCCTCACACCTGCTTTCCGGAGCGCGTGATGTTCCTTTTGCGGTGTTCCGCAGCAGAACAAGCTGAATGATGGAACGACGGAGTGATTGAGGATCCCCCCGTTTCCGATCAGAACGTGTTCGACGCGATCGTCCGCTGCTGATTAATCGATCGAATGGAAAGCTTATGAAAATCAAAGTTGATCTGCAGTCAGGACGCGGCGCGAGTCTGCAGTCGCTTCAGCTCCCGATTTCAGGACGTCACAGGTTCGGTACCCATTTTCCTTCACTTTTACCCTAATCTCACAGATTAAATCGAATTTTTACACGTTTTATTTCAACATAGAAACCTATAACACGTTTAAAATAGATACGACTAATATTTACACCTCATTCGGTTAAAGAGAAACTGCTGGAACCGTGAGCTAAAAACTCACGAAATGTTACTATTCGTTAGGAAATGCGAAAATACTTTTACATTTTAATACACAAACCACTGCAGGAGTAATAAAACCAAAAGCTAAAATAATTACTACTTAAATTGCTTTTAAACTAATGTTAACAACAAAGGCTTGCTTTTAGCCGAGCGCTACACCGCGAATATGCTCTTTATTGTTACTTTTGTACGTTTGTAACGCTTGTGGTTTAATAAAGACTTAGTAAAACTGTTATTGCTGTTGACCATCAGGTTTATAACTTGTAAATGGAGCTTAACGAAGTTTCACAGACAATCTTTAACGATTAGCTGGCTAAGTATGCTAATGCTAGTAGTTTGTTATGATAGCAGCAGACGGCTGTTTGTGGGAAACATTGGTAGATTTCGATTCTGTTTTGAACTATATAAAAATAGACATACACATTGATACACTAGTAGTTCCTCTGTTATTCTCTGTAATTTGCTTTCTAGCAAGCCGTCGTTTTAATGACTGTCGGTCCTGCTGCACTGATGGATCTGTTAGCTTTAGCATCAGAGTGACGAGACTACAAACTGCATTTTATATTTATTTTTATTTATTTTGTATATGTGTATGTATATATATATGTATATATATATATATATATATATATATATATATATATATATATATATATATAGATAGATAGATAGATAGATAGATTACAATGAACGATGTATGTATCTTGCATACATAAACGCACATACATACATAGATACATCATACGTGTGTAATATATGTATTATATACGATATATATATATATATATATATATATATATATATATATATATATATATATACACATACACACACACATTGCATTAAACTGTATGTTTCTTACATTACATACATACATAAACACACATACATACACAGATACACTATATGCATTTATATGTATTATATTATTTACATATATATCTCTTTGTGGGACTAATATAGGTATCATCATCTTATATTACACACACTCAGATACATTATGCGGATGTAGCATATATTATGTTAGTAGTTGTTGCTTTGTTGGCATGACTATGTAAAACAATATTGCCATAATATGCCATGCGACCCTCTCGGAGTATAATCTGTAATTGTTCCAATTCTCTGAGTGATTGATCATTTGGGTTCAGCTGATTAAATGTGTGTGTTAATTTTTTTTCTAACTATTGTACATTTTGGGCAGTGAAGAAAGAAGTGCATTTCTGTCTCCACTCTCACACCGACCATATCGTCACTCCTCACGAGGTAACAAGGACTTGATCATCTCGCCAGCCAGGTGGTGGTCACTGAGATGGTACTTGGTCAGAATCAATCTCTGCTGTGGATCTCTGACGCTCGTGAGATACAGCTCTAGTTTGTGCTCACTTTTTATTTTACGGAGGCATTCGACTGCAAGCCGGGATTTAGTCTCCCAACTGTTCTTACTGTTAATGCTGAGCTGCTCGGTGCTGTGAGTTAGAACCTGTTCGAGGGTCAGAGAATCTGAGAACCAGCTGGCTGAGGGGACTCAGTTCCGGGGCGGGGGTCTATCTAATTTTGGACAAACGGTCTAATTCCGTCCTGCAGGCAATGGTTCGGATTTTTCTTTGCACTTTGCGAATTATTCCTAATGTTGACCTAAATAAATAAACAATTAGTTTGTGGGGTGTACATCTGCACCGAGCATCCTGACGCACCTCACTCAGGGTGTAAGATTTCCCCACCCTTTTGTATTTATTTTGGGCAGTCGAACAGAACTCGGTTGTGTGAATCCTCCTGCAGGAGCCTGAATGAAGTGAGTGCTGATGGACCGCATGAAGATCATTAAGAGACGTTTATCCATGAGTCTGCGCAGCGCTCGCCCTGTGGATGAAAATCTGACCGAGCTTGCGGAAAATGGTGGCGACGAAGCGCCGTCGTCCCGAGAGAACGGTGAGCGACATCCTGCCCCTGGTTCATGCTGAATTTTTACATCTGTATAATTCACACAATCAGCACACCTGTCCCTCTCTCGCTATCTGAATTATTTCTCACTCTGTGTCTCTCTCTCTCTTTCTCTTTTTTGCTCTCTTATTATGACTTTTTCTTATCTCTCTCCTTTGGGGCTTTCTCGCTTTTTAATTCTTTTGTATCACAATTTTTGCTCTCTCACATCACATTCGCTCTGCTTTCTCTATACCACTTTTTTGTTTCTTCTGCTCTTTCTTTTTGTATTTCCTATATTTTTTACTCCTGTCTTGGTCTCTCTCTTCTCTTGCTTGTTTTTCTTTACTTTCTCTCATTTGTGTGCTCTCTCTCTCTCTCATGGACTCTTTCTTTTGCTCTCTTTGTATAACTATCGGTGTTGCTTTTGCACTCTTATCACACTCTTTTGTGTCTTGCATTCTCAATTTTTGTTCTCTCCATATTCTTTGTTTCTTTTCCTCTCTTTTTTTGCTTTTACTCTGTGTCTCTTGCGCTTTCTCTTTTTTGCTCTCACTTTTTTTTAATCTTTTATCTCCCATTGGCCTTTCTTGCTTTTTAATTCTGTTTGTTTCACAATTTTTGCGCTCTCATTATTTTTCCACTCTCTCTGCTTTCTCTATACTTAATTTTTTTTGTCTCACTCTTTCTCATTTTGTATTTTTTTTTTTTTTTTTGTAACCCTGTCTTGGTCTCTCTCTTCTCGCGCTCGTTTTTTTTTTGTACTCTCTCTTATTTGCGCTCTCATTATGTATCTCTCATGGTCTCTTTCTTTTGCTCTCTTTGTATAACCGTCTGTGTTGCTTTTGCACTCCTATCACCCTCTTTTTTTCTCTCACTTTTGCCATTTTTGTTCTCGCCATATCCTTTTATTTATTTTCTCTTTTTTTGCATTCACACTCTCTCTCTTGCTCTCTCTCATGCTCTTATATATCACTTATCACACTCCTTTGGTCATTCTCTCTTTTTTAATTCTTTGTTTCACTTTGCTCTCATTTTATTTTACTCTCTCTCTCTCTTGCTTTTTCGCTCTGCTTTGTCTATACTGCTTGTTTGTCTCTTGCTCTCTTTCTCATTTTTATTTATCTCTTTGTACTTTCTTGCTCATACTTTTTCTGTTTGCTCTCTTATTGTGTATCTCTCATGCTCTCTCTTATGGGCTCTTTCTTTTGCTGTCATTGTGTTTTTGCATTCTCAAATGCAAAAACCCCTTTTTTTTTTCTTTTTTGCTTTCTCACTTTGTCTCTCTTGCTTGCTCTATTTTTTTTGCTCTCTTTTTGCAACTTTCTTATTTATCTTTTATCACTCTCCTTCGGTTTCTCTCGCTTTTTAAATTTTTGTTCAATCATTTTATTTTACTCTCTCTCTATCTCTTTTCTCTCTCGCTCTTCTTTATAACTTTCGACTACTCTCTCTTTATGTGTTTAATTTAATTTTCTTTTCCCAAATATTGCTCTCTCATTTTATTTCTCTCTCTCATGTGCTCTTTATTTTGCTCACTTTGTACGACTGGCTTTTGCATTCTTTTCGCATTTCACATTTTTGTGTGTGTGTGTGTATTGCTTTCTTCGTTTTTGTTCTCTCCATATCCTTTTTTGCCTCTCTCTTTTTTTGCATTCTCACTCTGTCTGTCTTTTTTTTTTCTCTTACTCCTTGGAGATTCTATTTTTGTGCTGTCTCATGCTCCATCTCTCTCTTTGGCTCTTTTTGTATTACCGCCTGTGGCATGCTCGCACTCTTTTTGTCTCTTCTTTTATTTATCTATTTGTTCTCTCACTTTCTTTTGTCTTTTTCTTCCCTGTCCTCTCTCTCTCTCTCTCTACATTATTTTGAATTCTTTTCTTTTTCTGACTCTCTTTCTTTGCATTACACCATTTCCATGTCTCTCTCTCTTGCGCTTTCTGTATCACACCGCCTGTCTCTCTCTCTCTCTCTCTCTCTCTCCGTCCCTTCCCTCGTCTCTTTCTCTTTATTTCCCAGAGCCGGTGATTTGCCCTGCGCCCCCTCCCGCATCCCAAAGTGCCCCCTCATTCTTGCGCCACTATGCAGGGGGTTTGGGGCGCGGTGCCATGCGGAGAGACCCCCTGGACCGACCGTTCCTTTCTCTTCACCGGACCGGCTCTCTGGGTGAATGGGTTTATCTGAAACGCTTCTGTTGAGTCACTGAATATAAAAACCAGCTGAATGAACGTACAGCTCTATATCTGATTCGGAAATCTAATACTTACAGTAGGTACTAGATTTAATATCCTGAGGACTGTGTAACTGGTACAGCAGTAATTTCTTTTGGAAGGCAAGTGCATAGCAACCACAGAAACCTCGGATACACTACAGCTGCCATACGAAAAATGGTATTTGGCATTAAAGATCGACCCGCCAGTTTGAATGTTCTGATGTTTCAATAAATACACTCGACATCACCTGATTGCTTTCCAGTTAAATTATGGGATGGCAGAGCGTACGTCAAAATGGCTATTCATGTCTACTATTTCATGCCTACTGCATATTCAGCCATACTGTACATGCCTATTGCCTAATATGTAGTATGGAGTAAGTGATTTCGGACACAGCCAGACTAATTAACACACCCCGTCATGCATTTCACTTCACAAAGCTCCTTCCCTGCTTCTCTGGCTTACATGATTCATATACAGACACACACACACACTAGAGGTGTAATGGTACGGGCCATACTGTTAGGTTTGCGCTTTCCAAGACTAAGAAACACAAAGCGTATCTAAAGTTAAGAGGCGAGCTCTACGCCTGAGCCGAGTTGCACCTTGGCTGTAAACCCCTCTAAGTTTAGTTTAGAGGTGGAGCATAGACCGCGAGTGGAAACCATACATGGAACATATACACACTGCTTCATTCAGATCCACCGTGTGGGAGGATTCTGGGTTCTTGTGATTTACAGCAGCACTGGAGCAGCGCGGGGGGGGGGGGGGTGTTAGTTTGAACACGGACAGCCTGTCGGCATTGTGCAGCAGTTGTGAGGTATGTTTGTGGAAACATTAGAAACGTGCTAACGCATTTTCAGCAGAATCCTCCATATCGATAACCGGATTTCATAAATAAACCTCCAATCCAACTAATAACCTCTGCTACTTTTTACACTAATTTGACTAAACCTGCGATTTTTAATTTTTTTTTATTTTTTTTTATTTTTTTTTTTTTAATGAGTTAACATTTGCGCGCTTAATCCTCTGCTCCCGAGATGGGAGATCAGACCAAACAAATCCATTATAGAAGCACTGAGCATGTAGAGTAATCCCTCACATATCGCAGGTGTTACGTTCCAGAGACCCCGCGATGTTGCGGCATTATAATTATTGTATTATTATACATGTTTAAGGCTTCATAAACCTTTCCCACACTTCGAGTGCTATTAAACACATTCTAAACTTTGAGGCATTTAATAAAAGTGTGCGACAATTTAAAAAATCGGATTTAATCTACTATAATAAGGAAAACGTGATCACAGCAGAGTGTGATTTAAGAAAACCCCCAAACCAGAGTGTTAATGTAGAAATGGTGTGTGTGTGTGTGTGTGTGTCCCTGCATCCGGTTCTGCGTGCAGGTGTTGTACACGAGAACGTGAAGATCGGCTCGGATGGGGAGAGCGACCAAGCTTCAGGAACGTCCTCCGATGAGGTGCAGAGTCCCATCAGAGTCCGGATGCGGAACAACCATTCGCGCCGGATCTCCAGTGAGGTAACGGACACCAACTCTCAGTGGGTCTGATGTTAAATGGAGGTCCTTTTCTGGATCTTTTGTAAATGAGATGATGTCATAAAGATGGTTAACAGTGGGAATGTCCGAAAATGGGTAGTTTGGTATTTGATTCCTATTAGGTTGCGCTACAGTGAAGAAGATCTGCATATTCAACTTGCAGAGATTATATAGAAGGGCCCTATTGGGACTCAAATCCAGGACCATTTCCCTGTAAGGTGGAAGTACTAACCACTGTGACTCCACCAGATTCTCTCTCTGCTCTATTTTATCCTGGTTTACAGCAATATCTTTTCACAATAAAACCTGCCATGATACTACTGTAATGTACACAGCCACATGGGCTCGGGAGTACTTTAGACTTGTTTCAAATCATTACTTTGCACAGCCTTCGCAGAATAACAAATATTTACGCTACTCAAATCTTGTGTAATGTAAAAACAAAGGGCAAGAATTTCGCCTACAAACTCGCAACTGCAAGCCTCTTTGATACCTAGAGAAAAAAAGTAAAGATCGTGTGAGCTCAGTAATTAACATGGCTCTGTCCTGATCTTATTAAATTATGTTTAGACCAAGTTTTACTTTAAGATGTAGCCACCTGGGCTAGGGAGTACTTTAAAAGATTGTTAGGATTATATTTCTGTTCAAGTTGCTGGAACTTCTCTCTCTCTCTCGCTTTCTCTTTTCTTTTCTGATGTAGGATCTTAATAAGCGTCTCTCACTGCCAGTGGACATTCGCTTACCTGAGGGTTACCTGGAAAAGTTTGCTATGAACAGCCCCCCGTTTGATAAACCTCTGAGTCGGAAGCTACGTCGCGCCTCACTGGTAACGTCTTGTTATGGCATTCTATTTATTATTGTTTCTTTAAATTTAATAGTAATAATCATAGCCACATTAAAATTGTAGAACAGTTGTACTATATGTGACTCTTTGGGTCTAAGCTGGATGTTTGATCGCAAAAATAAATAGTTAAAAAAAAAAAGTACCTCAGGATCTATGTTTAGAACCTACATTATTATTATTATTTTTTTTGTATTCTTTAAATGACCATGTGATTTAGTCGTCGTGACGCTAACATTGCTACATGTAGGCTCAGTAACATTACTTATTTATTACTTTAATACCTTATTTGCTAAGTATAAACTCTATCCATTATCTATTTACGACCGGGTTCGGGTCGTGGGGGCAGCAGTCCCTATCCCCAACTACCTCTTCCAGCTCTTCAGGAGGCACACTGAAGGTGTTCCCAGGCCAATCGAGAGACATAATCTCTCCTCTTCCTCTGGTTTTTCTCCCGTTAAACATGCCCGGATCACCCTAACCAGGAAAGCGTTCTGGAAGCATCCAAAACATGCCCGAACCTCCTCAGCTGGCTCCTCTTGATGTGGCAGAGCAGGGGCTGAGCCCCTCCCGAATGACTGAATTCCTTACCCCGTCTCTATGGGGATGCCCAGCCGCTCTGTGGCGAAAACCCATTTCGGCCACTTGTATTCGCGACCTCATTGTTTCGGTCACGACTCAGATTTCATGGCCATAGATGAGTGTAGGAATGTAGATTGAGCTGTAAATTGAGAGCTTTGCAGAGTTGGCATCACTGTGGCTGGCACACCTCACTCGAACAAGATCCCGAGATACTTAAACTGCTCCACTTGAGGCAAGAATTCTTCCAAACCGAAGAGATCTTTTTTGAGGACCTTGGTCACAGATTTGTCAGGAATATAAATTAATATAAAAATAAAATATTAAATTATTCTCTCCCCTGTGGCTTCTGATCTTCCCGGTTTTAAAGGGCGCACACTTATTAGGCCAGGGCTGTCCAAACTTTCTGCAAAGAGGGCCAAACTTGATGCCCGAGGGCCAGTAGTTCCTTCTGATATTTTTTACACCACAAAATTTATGCCCTGTGTTAAAACAATTTTCAGTGGCACAATTAACTTAATCTTTCAAATGGCAATGTACCCGAATATAAGCAACTCTGACACGAACGACTATAAAAGCACAATTCTTTGGAAAATCTGGAGAGTCAGAGAACATTAAACATATTGTATAGAACACCATAAATTTAAGATATTTTAATTGAAGTTTAAGGTCAAGCGTGTTTATACTGTCGTCCACAACTCGCTGTCTCTTAATATCTGATATGTCCAAAATTCTGTCACTGAGTCACTGAGGCAGACATAGTATTAATATGGTGCTGCCATCGTGTGGTAGAAGGCGGAATTACATTTTAGATGGTTTATTTATTTATTTTACCAGAGCAGACCCCATAGAACAGGCTTTATTGTTGATCTGACACAACAATCTCTCCCCCCCTGTGGTTTCTGATCTTCCCAGTTTTAAAGGACGCACACTTATTAGGTGGGACCATGTCAGGTGTATTTATTAAACGTGATTAAAGTCCTTCAACGATGGCTCCGCTTTCTCCCCCATACCACGACGATCCTGCCACACTGCCCCATGCTAAGCGTAGGCTCTGCCGCCCTCCCTCGCTGATGGCCAGGTCCCATGCAGTATGGCGGAAGGTGCCTTGTGCTCCTCCCCGTTTCCTGCGATGAGTGACACACCTCGCTGAAACATCGGCTTGCCCCGTCCACTCTGCGAATGCCAAAAACCAGGGTTGGGGGCATTCACCCCCGCTGGAGAACATGACCGCGCAGCTCGCAGGTGTCATTCTCGGACCGCATGCGTCCTCACTCCTCCCGGGTTTTAGCACCAACAGTTAATGGGGTGGAAGGAATGAGAACCGGAGACAGGATTTATACCCCATCGAACAGGCTTTATTGTTGACACGACACGAGTACATTAGAAAACGACCGTGTCCACCGTCTCACCAGCTCGTTGTCTGTTGCGGTTTTTAAAAGTGCACACTTATTAGGCGGAGCATCCAGGCATCCATAAACCGTATTTAAAGACCAACAACAACAGCTCCGCCTTCTTCCCACGTGCCACAGCGATCCTGCCACATACATATTTATATACATTTAAAAGAAAACTTGTTTTTTCCTGGAAGTACAAAGAAAACAGACAAGTGTGCTGCAATTGTGACAATTTCTCCGGCTTTCCTCAGGAAAAGGTTCCGTCTACCGGCATAAAACATATTTTTCTCATAAATGTCGCCATGATGATGTAGATGTGCTCGTATAAAAAAATTATTATAATGTTTTTAATCACCAAAAATAATTAATTGTCTTATCCTTACCTCACAGTGATTGGACCCCCATAGTTCATCTTACTTTGTGTAGTGTAGCAGATGTGCTGTTTTGACTTCTAAACCACATCATAATTTAAAGTGTCAGGTAAAGTACAGGAGAAAAATGTTCACAGATAGAAACATTTAATGTTCTGACCATGTCTATTCACTTATTTGTTTCAATTTTTAAAATCTCGGTAACACTCATACCCATAACAAAATACCTTATTTTGTCATAATTTCAGTGAACCTGTGACTTCAGTGGTCTATAATATTGGTATGATTTATTATAATTGGTTGTATCAGTGATGAGTGATTGGAATTACCATGACGAGATTAAAAATTTGGATTCCATCCAATCTGTTTCTCACACAGTCCGAAATTGGCTTCGGGAAACTGGAGACTTACATCAAGCTGGACAAACTAGGAGAAGTAAGGTTTGATTTTGTAATTTTCCGTCCTTCGTTCTGTATTTTTCCAATTCTTTGGGCTCGGTACGAGGTTGTTCGAAAAGCATCACCCCTCTGTTGTATTCTTCGGCCACGGTCGAGGATGTAAGCGTGAGGTTTTAAATGATACAAATGTGCCATCACTCCTCACATTCATTCATTCATTATTTCCTGCTTATTTTTCTACTGGGGTCACAGTGAACGGTTTAGTGTGTATTCCTGTGCAAATGTATTTGATCTAGGAGTACCTGTCCTGTCCTCCTTCCCTTTGTAGGGAACCTATGCCACCGTATACAAGGGCCGCAGTAAGCTGACGGAAAACCTTGTGGCTTTAAAAGAGATCCGGTTGGAGCATGAGGAGGGCGCGCCATGCACAGCGATCCGAGAAGGTAAGAGACAGAAGAACTTCTCATAGTTACAGTTTCACACTTTTTGGTGTTCCTTTTTTTAAATGTTTCTTCTTGTCCACCACAGTCTCTCTTCTGAAGGATTTAAAACACGCCAACATTGTCACGCTTCATGACATCATTCACACAGACAAGTGCCTGACTCTGGTGTTTGAGTTCCTGGTATGTAGAGCGCGGGCGTGGGGCAGCACATGTGGGGGCGCATGCGGTAGAGCGGGCCGGTGTGTGTGTGTGTGCTTGTGCAAATTGATGGATATATTGCTGGGTGTCGGAGGGTGCGTGCTGCTGGATGCTGGGGAGTGCGTGTTGGCAGGTGCGTGCTGACGGGTGGCGGCGGGAAGTGTGTGCCGTAAATGTCGGTGGGTGTGTACTTGTGGAAGTGGATGTTGTTAAGTGTATTGATGGATGTCAGGGGTGTGCGCTGTGGAAGTGGATTTTGGTAAGTGTATTGATGGATGTTGGTGAGTGTATTGATGGATGTCGGTGGGTGCGTGCGTGCTGCCAGATGTCGGCAGGTGCTTGCATGCCTCTGGATGTCAGCGGGTGCGTGCATGCCGCTAGATATCGGTGGGTGCGTGCAGATGGCAGCGAGTGCATGCTGATGGATGGCAGTGTGCCGTGGATGTCGGCGGGTGTGTACCCATGGAGGTGGATGTTTATGAGTGTATTTATTGATTCGGCGGGTGCATGTGTGCCACTGGATGTCGGTGGGTGCGTTTCTGCCGTTGGATGTTGGCGGGTGCATACCCGTGGAAGTGGATATTGGAGAATGTATTGATTGATCTTGAGAAGTCCGTGCCGCTGGATGTCAGATTTTCTAACCTACACATGTTTATATTGATTTTTCAGGAGCGAGATCTTAAGCAGTATATGGATGACTGCGGAAGCATCATGAGCGTTTACAATGTGAAAGTGAGTATTATGGGATATGATAACAGCATTCAGGTCCTGCATTTGTATTTTTAAATATCTTTTTGAACAAGAGAGGGTTATTAAAAAGGAACCAGCTTTTTTTTTTTCTTTCAAATGAGCATTAATTATTTATTTATTTTAAAAATGTACATTTTAACTTTTTGTTTTCATTGGTGTAATTTGAAATCGATGAAGACTGTGAGGCACCTATTTTCCATTTTAATCAGTGTAAATCTGATTTAATTGTTCTATAGACTCCAGAATACATTAAAATATACTTTTTAAAGGATAAATGTTTCAGTTTAATACTGAAAAAAAGAACAAATAAAATATTTTGACAGTATTTTATATTATTTTATTAAAAATAAATATAGAACACTAATGTCAATAAATGTTTAATATATAACAGAATGGCATTTCCCGTTCCTCACCATCTGTTTTTGATCCAAATTAATCCATTAATCCATCTTCAATCTCTGTTTTTTAAGCGCAGCAACGCATTTAGCTTTATTGCCTTCTTTGTCGCAACAATGGCCGACTTTCCATAGACGTGGCAGATGTCATTGATCTTAATGTCGCACTCATATTTTTGAATGATTACCTTCTTCATCTAGATCTTGTTTCTACTATTTTTCTTTGTGTGGCTGCTGTATCTGAAAACTTTGTTTTGGCTCCATGATGGAGCTTAAAGTAAAAGAGTTAACTAAAACTTAACGCGAGCACACGTTAGATTTAAATCCGAAGCAACCGGCGAAGACGGACGAAAATCAATAAATGCTGAATCTGGTGAAATGCGAAATCAGAGATTCCACTGTGTTTACTTTTTTACATGCTCTCCATGACCTGCCCACTTTTGGGTCGCGACCCTCCAGCTGAGGATCACAGATATAAATGGGCTTTGTAGTTCTACAGATCCATTCTGTAGTCTAGCTGTTTCTCTACATACTTTGGTAGTCTCCTTCCATATTCCCCTCCTATGTTCTATAAGAGTGATGGAAGATTCTCAGTACTGCAGTGATCCTGACGTAGTGGTGTTTCAGAGTGTGCTGTGCTGGATCAGAGTGGATCAGACACAGCAGTGCTGCTGGACAGAAAACTACAGGTGCCATGTTGTGATTGTTGTACTGTTCTCTGTCCAGCAGCACTGTTTGATCTGATCCACACTAACACACCAGCCACTGCAGTACAGAATGTCACTGTTGAACTGCAAAGTCCATTTATATGGTATGTGGAGAAACAATGAACTGTACCTAATTAAACTGCTATCAATACATTTACAATTAAACTGTCATTAATACAGACGATTTCAGCATCGATCCACTATTTAGCCGTAATGAGGGATATGGAGGGTCAATTGGGTTGAGTTCGAAGCACCAGGCGGCGATCATCACAAAAGCTCTGTGAGGAGTGTGTGTAGGAATGAGTTGGTTAAAGGGACAGTACGGGGAGGACAGGCTGCAGAAGAGGGATGAGGTTTCTATTGACAGAATGATGGAGCCACGGGGAGGATAGGACAGGGTGAGCTACCAAAGATTATCTAAATTGATGCTTCTATACTTTCATAGACAATTGCTGCTGGAAACGCAGTTTTACATTTATAATGCCACTAGTGGGCCACCTCCTTTCCTACCCCTTACACAAAATGTTTATTATGATAAAGTGATCTATCTTGCCTACAGTGTTTGTACACAGAGAAATCAGTCTTCTACATTAAACCCATCCATGCAGAACACATACACACACACACACACACACACACACACGTGTGCAAACACTGGTGAAGTGAGTACACATGGCTGGAGCGATGGGTAGCCTTGTATATACTCAAAGTCACTTCAGCCATGGTACTTGGTGGGCCCAAGAATCGGAACGGTGACCTTTAGGTCACAAGGCTGGTTCCTTAACCATAAGCCTGCGTTTGTACACTGTAAATTGTCTTATATTCATTGTAATTCATGTTTTGCACAAGCTAATGCACACGTGCACTATTTCGGGTTGTTTAGTTGCTGTTCTGTGTAGCACCTTGTTCCTGGATAAAGTTGTTTCGTTCCACTGTATACTGTAGACAACTTTATATTGCTGGAATGACAAATAAAACCACTTGAGATGAAGAGCAACCCCTAGTGGGGCATTTCAGAACACCCTGATGAGTACAACTCTGTATTTTAATTGAATGGAAGAAAGATTTTTATTTTTAAATTAAAGCTACGTCTCTCTGTCCGCTGTAGATCTTCCTCTTCCAGCTGCTACGCGGACTTGCATACTGCCATCGGCGGAAAGTTTTACACCGAGATTTGAAACCCCAGAATCTGCTCATCAATGACCGGGGCGAGCTAAAGCTGGCTGATTTTGGTAAGGAACCAATAATCACTAGACTTTCCACCTTCTACAATAAAGCAATTACAACAGAAATACATCAGTACAGTTACACCCTCTTCCCTTTTTTTCTTCACAATAATACACAACCTCTAGTACCTTATTGCTTTTAGAAAATGTTTACAAACATACTATAATACAGAATCCAGTTATGACATATTATTTTGATCAGGTCCAGATTGTTTCTCTTTTATAGGATGAGATTCAGTGGTTCACCCTGATTAACTGTCATGGGTGGTGTGTTGCAGGTCTCGCTCGAGCCAAATCAGTTCCCACCAAAACGTACTCTAATGAAGTGGTTACGCTGTGGTACAGACCTCCGGATGTTCTGCTGGGATCCACTGAATATTCCACACCTATTGACATGTGGTACAAGATTTAACCTGTGTTTGTGCGCTTGTGTTATGTTTTGTGTGGGTTTGTGGCTGCATGTGTGCTTTTGTGTAGGTGTGCTTGTGTGGCTGCATGTATGTTGGTATGTGAGTTGTGTGGGTGTGTGGCTGCATGTGTGCTTGTGTGGTGGTATGTGTTCTTGAGTGGGTGTGTGGCTGCTTGTGTGTTTGTGTGTGTGGCTGCCTTGGTAAGCTTGTGTGTTGGTAGGTACGCTTGTGTTTTGCTGTGTGCAGCTGCATGGGTGCTTTTGTGAGTGTGTGGCTGCATGTGTGCTTGTGTGTTGGTAACTATGCTTGTGTGGGTGTGTGACTGCTTGTGTGAGAGTGCGTGTGCACTTGTGTAGTTGACTGTGTGCTTGGGTATTGGTTGTGCACTTATGTGGTTGTTTGTCTTTGCATATGCATGATCGGGGGGTTGTGCAATGTGACAATTTTTATAGGTAATGAATTTAATATTAATTTGACAGGTTTTAACCACGGTCACTCACAGTGCCTGTTTCCGTTGCAGGGGTGTGGGGTGTATTTATTATGAGATGATCACAGGGAGGCCTTTATTCCCCGGATCTACAGTAGAGGATGAACTTCATCTGATATTCCGGATCCTTGGTAAGAAGCACCTTTATGTGATCTATGTGGATACAAAGTTCAATAGTCATCATTATAATAATAATCAGAATAATCAGAATACTTTATTAATCGTTTGGGGCTAATTGCAGTAGTCACAGATGCCTCATTATTATACTATAATGTATACTATAAACTAAAAGTAATAAGTATATAAAAGTGTTATACTATAAAGGATAAAGGTACTACTTCTACTAATAATGCGAGTAACGCGTAAATTGTGCGACACAACAAATCGATAATGAAATTCATTGCCTATACTTTTCATAATCGTTTTTTATCGATTCATTGTTGCAGTCGTAGTAATGAGTATTCCACCTAATATGAGGAAACCGGAGAACCCAGTGGAAACCCATGGGGAGAACATAGAAACTCCACCCAGACTGGGATTAGAACCTGGATCCCAAACATGCTAACCACCAAGCCTCCATGCTGCCCTATTATTCTTATTATTATTTTGATATAATTATAAATGCACAATTTAAAATTTAAGTTCAGTGTGTGTGTATCCGCATCTGTCATGTGTGAGCACACACATCCACATTTGTCACACAGACTTGTACACAAATGCAAATAGTCATACAGACTTGTACATACATGCTTATACATATATGCACACATGCATGTGCGAAAACATCCGGGTGCACGCACACGCCACGCACATGCAGTGTTTTATTTTGCTTGTGAATCCTCAGGTACCCCCACTGAGCAGACGTGGCCTGGAGTCAGTACCAGTGAGGAGTTCAAGTCCTTTAAGTTTCCGCTGTACAGCCCCGAGCCCCTGGTGACTCACGCCCCCCGGTGGGTCTTCATTCTAATAATGCCCCATGCTCATATTTACAAAGTGTGTGTATTTGGATACATATTTGGATACATCCAATAATGCTATCCTATAATTTCTTATACTTTCAGAATAGACAGTGATGGCAATGATTTAATAACTCAGTTATTACGGGTCAGTGAATAAAATCATTATTATCATTTATAATAATAAAAAATAATATATAGTATAGTGTATAACATGTGGTATGTGGGTGTGTGTCATAGTTTGAGGCGAAGCAGCGGATCTCGGCTGAAGCAGCCCTTCGACATTCCTACTTCCGGTGTTTAGGAGATGAGGTGCAGCGGCTGTCTGACAGTAAGCCCTGAATTCAGTCACTTAATCGCTCACTTGAGCAAATTACTCATTGATTCAGCTCGGAACTGAATAGATTCTTGTTCTGGTGTCTTTAGGCTTTAGAAGCAAGATTAATGCTGAATCATAGGCTTACTGTAGATCAGGTGTGCCCACACTTCTAGTGGACAGGTCATGTGATCTACCAGGATTCATCTTCTTTTTAAAGCTTTATGTTGAAACCCGTTTCCTCACATCATGTTATTTTTGTGGAATCTGCATAGAAAAGACGCAGCTTCGGGTTGCCATTTCCACAGAAATTGCTCCTTTTTTAAAGACTATCCAGCAAATAGCATGGAGAGAACTTGGTTGGAGTACAGCCTTTGGCTCAAGGACATGACACACATTTCCTTTAAATGGCAACCCCCCCCACCCGAATAAGCAAACACACACAGCATACAGCACAAATGTACAACAATCCCTGTGACCCGCATTACCCCAAACAGAACATGAACATTATTCATTCATTATCTTCTGCATAATCCTCCACTAGAGTTGTGGAGAGGGTCTCAATGCCCATCCAGGTGAGAATGATTCGAGCGCTGGGCAAATACACCCAGGACAGTGCATTAAGCTATCGCTGGGCACACATTCCCTCACACAGACACACACTCTATGGGGCAATATTAGAGCATTCAATTGACCTTAAATACATGTTTTTGGAGGAAACCAGAGAACCCGGAGGAAACCCACACAGACACGGGTAGAGTATGGAAATTCCACCCAGATTGGAATTCGAATCTGGAATCCCCAGCGCTGAGAGGAGAACATGCTGACCGCTAAGCCACCATGCTGCCCGAACATGAACATTAATAAACGCATAAAACATAGAACACATATGTCCCAGCTGCGAGGCATGCTGGCAAGTGGTAATAGTAATAATCGGTCGTAGTTATGGTAACAGTACGTCAGTCAATTACATTGACCTGCAAACCTTTATAAGCATTTTGAATGTAACAGACATTTAAATGAGACGTGATTGAGGCATGGGGTCACTTGACTGTTCGATCATGATCGACATATTGGGCAGGCCTGCTGTAATCTACTGAAGTCGAACGTCTTTCTGTAGTCCTCATTATGTCCATATATGGCACTTCGGGTCTAAATGGTGTTCATTGGCTGGAGGCGCAGAGTTAATTGGGCAGTAATTAAAGGTCACAGTTTGAACCGCATATGGTGAACACTTATGTTATTAGTCATATTGTTCAGCCACAAGGAGGTTGCAGGTGCAGCCCTGCTCTGTCATAGGCGCAGGCCCAGGTGGTCGCAGTTGCAGCCTCAAAGTGCTTGCAGTCGCCTTGATTTTTCTCAGGCACAGCCCCCAGGTGGTTGCTCGTGTTGCACCGTGGTCACATGACCAGCGTCAAATGGGTCTATTTGCAGCACTGAATGGTCACAGTGTGACCCCCATATGTGGTTGCAGTTGCAGCCCTGATTTGTCACAGATGCAGCCCCCAGGTGGTAACAGTTGCAGCCTCAAAGTGGTCACAGTCGCAGCTTTGATTTGTCACAGACGCAGCCCCGAGGTGGTTGCAGTCTCAGCCTTGATTTGTCACAGCCACAGCCCCCAGGTGGTTGCAGTCGCAGCCCTGTTTGTCACATGCGCAGCCCCCAGGTGGTTGCACTCACCTTGTTTTCTCACAGACACAGCCCCCAGGTGGTTGCAGAAACAGGATCGTTGTTACATGCACAGAGTTAAATGGGTTTAGTTGCAGCACTGAATGGTCACAGTCTGAACCCCATATGTGGTCGCAGTCGCAGCCCTTATTTATCACAGGCGCAGCCCCCTGGTGGTTGCAGTTGCAGCCCAGAGGTGGTCGCAGTCGCAGCCCTGATGTCACAGCCCAGCCCCGAGGTGGTTGCAGTCTTAGCCTTGATTTCTCACAGCTGCAGCACCCAGGTGGTTGCAGTAGCAGTCCTGATGTGTCACAAGCCCAGCCTCCAGGTGGTCGCAGTTGCAGCCTTGAAGTGGTCGACCACTTCAAGACTGCAACTGTGACCACCTGGGGACTGCGACTGCGACCACTTCAAGACTGCAACTGCGACCACCTGGGGACTGCGCCTGCAACCATTTCGAGGCTGCAACTGCGACCACCTGGAGGCTGGGTCTGTGACACATCAGGACTGCTACTGCAACCACCTGGGTGCTGCAGCTGTGACAAATCAAGGCTAAGACTGGTGGTTGCAGTTTTAGACCAGAGGTGGTCGCAGTTGCGATGTTGCAGCCCTGATGTCACAGCCCAGCCCAGAGGTGGTCGCAGTCTTAGCCTTCATTTGTCACAGCTGCAGGTGGTTGCAGTAGCAGTCCTGATATGTCACAGGCCCAGCCTCTAGGTGGTCACAGTTGCAGCCTCCAACTGGTTGCAGGCGAAACCCCCAGGTGGTCATAGTTGCAGCCTTGAAGTGGTTGCAGTTGCAGCCCTGATTTGTCACAAGCACAGTCCCCCGGTGGTCGCAAATGCAGCCTCAAAGTGGGTTAACTTTAACTGCAGGCGCAAAGCGGAGCCTGCAGCGCGGTGATGATACATGATGGACATGTCTTAACGTCCGTTATACGAATACGTCCGTATTTCCCGGGACATGTCCTGTCCCGGGTTTTTTTAAAGTGAGGAAATGTCCTGGTTTTTAAATGACCTTCATTGGATCATTGCGTGTCAGTCCGCAAGCAACACGCAAGTGTCTGTTTACAAAAACGAGTCGTCGTCCACCTCCGTCGTCCCCGCTTTCAGACTGGGTCGAGACAAACGGGAAGCCTTGTGCACGGCGTGCAAAGCATATGTCTCGGTATCCAATTGACATTTCACACAAGAGGTATTTTTTTGTTAATTGGCCAATTTGTTAATTTATTTTTTTCAATAGCTAATAGTTTTAGTTCATATGTTAATTATTTTTTTTTCAATAGGCTACAGAACAGACAATGTTTGGTTCATTACTGAGGGCAACTGTGTGTCATGTGTTATTTGGAATTGACTTTTGTTGTTAAATGAGGGATGTTTAGATGATACACTATTTATTTCATTGTGCTTTAAATGTCCATTAAAGGAAATGTTAACTTAAGCATACTATAATAGCATGTTTAAACACTTAAAAATACTATATATAATACTATGCTATAGAATAATTTTACTTCCCCCCCCCGCCCCCCAACAGCTTAATAAGTGTTTAAATGTGCTTTTATAAATACATACAACTTGTACACAATGGTGCTAATTAATGATCAAGCTTCACGTTTTAATTATTTGATAAAATATGAGTGAAGACGCTGCACACTATGGGAGTGAGGTTGAATTAGTTGCATTTAAAGGGGAATTGGGTTGCATATTATAGTGAATCAAATTTGTGTAATTTATTATATTTTTTTCACACTATGCTACATATTGTCAGTGTGTGTGAGAGATTTGTGTTTAATTGTTCTTTGGGCTACTTGGATGCCATAAACTCATACTGTAAATAAAACCAGACATTTATTGACCTGCTTAATAATTCTACAGTGTAGCTGGTTTTCTTCATAACTACTGACTTGTGATGTTCTTATTTGTAAGTCGCGTTGGATAAAAGCGTCTTTTAAATGTAAATGTAAAAAAAAATCTTTTTTATTTATCCGATTAATCGAAAAAATAATCGGCTATTAATCGATTATCAAAATAATCGTTAGTTGCAGCCCTAATATATATATATATATATATATATATATATATATATATATATATATATATATATATACACACACAGTGGTGTGAAAGTGTTTGCCCCCTTCCTCATTTCCTGTTTTTTTGCATGTTTGTCACACTTAAGTGTTTCAGAACATCAAACCAATTTAAACAATAGTCAAGGACAACACAAGTAAACACAAAATGCAATTTGTAAATGAAGGTGTTTATTATTAAAGGAGAAAAAAAATCCAAACCATCATGGCCCTGTGTGAAAAAGTGATTGCCCCCCTAAACCTAATAACTGGTTGGGCCACCCTTAGCAGCAACAACTGCAAACAAGCATTTGCGATAACTTGCAATGAGTCTTTTACAGCGTTCTGGAGGAATTTTGGCCCACTCATCTTTGCAGAATTGTTCTAATTCAGTTACATTAGAGGGTTTTCGAGCATGAACGGCCTTTTTAAGGTCATACCACAACATCTCAATAGGATTCAGGTCAGGACTTTGGCTAGGCCACTCCAAAGTCTTCATTTAGTTTTTCTTCAGCCATTCAGAGGTGGACTTGCTGGTGTGTTTTGGATCATTGTCCTGCTGCAGAGTTCGTTTGAGCTTGAGTTCACGAACAGATGGTCAGACATTCTCCTTCAGGATCTTTTGGTAGACAGCAGAATTCATAGTTCCATTTATCACACCAAGTCTTCCAGGTCCTGCCGCAGCAAAACAGCCCCAGACCATCTCACTACCACCACTGTTGGTATAATGTTCTTTTTCTGAAATGCAGTGTTCCTTTTACGCCAGATGTAATGGGACACACACCTTCCAAAGAGTTCCACTTTTGTCTCATCAGTCCACAGAATGTTTTCCCAAAAGGGTTGGGGATCATCAAGATGTGTTTTGTAAAAATTGATACGAGCTTTAATGCTCTTTTTGCTCAGCAGTGGTTTTTTTCTTGGAACTCTGCCATGCAGGCCATTTTTGCCCAGTCTTTTTCTGATGGTGGAGGCATGAACGCTGACCTTAACTGAGGCAAGTGAGGCCTGCAGTTCTTTGGACGTTGTTGTGGGGTCTTTTGTGACCTCTTGGATGAGACGTCGCTGCGCTCTTGGGGTAATTTTGGGCAGCCGGCCACTCCTGGGAAGGTTCACCACTGTTCCATGTCTTCGCCATTTGTGGATAATGGCCCTCACTGTGGTTCGCTGGATTCCCAAAGCTTTGGAAATGGCTTTATAACCCTTTCCAGACTGATAGATCTCAATTACTTTATTTCTCAATTGTTCCTGAATTTCTTTGGATCTCGGCATAATGTGTAACTTTTAAGGATCTTTTGGTGGACTTTACTGTGTCAGGCAGCTCCTATTTAAGTGATGTCTTGATTGAGAACAGGTGTGGCAATAATCAGGCATGGGTGTGGCTAGAGAAATTTAACTCGGGTGTTAAAAACCACAGTTATAGTAAGTTTTAACAAGGGGCAATCACTTTTTCACACAGGGCCATGATGGTTTGGATTTTTTTTCTCCTTTAATAATAAACACCTTCATTTACAAATTGCATTTTGTGTTTACTTGTGTTGTCCTTGACTATTGTTTAAATTGGTTTGATGTTCTGAAACACTTAAGTGTGACAAACATGCAAAAAAACAGGACATGAGGAAGGGGGCAAACACTTTTTCACACCACTGTATATTAATAATATAAAAATTTATTTGACAGTAAAACTGCACATGTAGTTTATGATATTTACTAAAGTGCTTTTTGTTTTGAAATACCATTCCAGCTGCCTCCATTTTCTCAGTGAAGGAGATTCAACTCCAGAAGGACCCTGGAAAACGTTCCATCACCTACACCGATTCGGGTGAGTCCAGAAAAAACGCCCAATTTCAAAATCAGGCACCTTTAAAATTGAATCAGCAAAACTTTAGAAATAAGATATAGAATAACTGCTGTGATAGAACCAACACCAACTCTAAATTCTTCAACCCAGTAAAACAGGATCACCTCTGTGAATACCACTTGCAAATAACTGCAGTTGCGGTCCCAAGTGATCACAGGTATGCCCCAATGTGGTTGCCATCACAGCCCCATGTGGTTGCAGATGCGGCCTAAGTGGTTGCCATCACGGCCCCATGTGGTCGCAGGTCGCTTCGCAAGTGGTCGCAGCACTATATTGTTGCAACCCCAAATGGTCGCAATTGTGGCCCCAAGTGGTAGCAGTCACAGTTTTCACAGTGGTGGCCCCAAGTATTTGCAGTCACAGCCCAATGTGGTTGCAGATGCGGCCTAAGTGGTTGCCGTAACGGCCCCATGGGGTCGCAGGTCGCTTCGCAAGTGGTCGCAGCACTATATGGTCGTAGCCCCAAATGGTCACAGACGCAGCCCCAAGTGGTCGCAGTCACAGTGTTCACAGTGGTGGCCCCAAGTGAGCGCAGTAGAGGCCCTATGTGGTCCCAGACACATTCCCATGTGGTATTTGCAGTCACAGTGTTTGCAAGCTTTGGCCTCAAGCTTTGGCAGTGAGTGTTTGCAGTCGCAACTCCAAGTGGTCGCAGTTGCGGCCCTATGTGGTCACAGACCCAAGTGGTCGCAATCGTGGCCCCAAGTATTTGTGGTCACAGTGTTCGCAGTCATGGCCCCAAGTATTTACAATCAGTGTTCGCAGTGATGGCCGCAAGTGAGCACCTCCCCAGCTACTAAGATTTAAAGCAAAGCAGATAATAAAGGTTTAAAAAGATTCCTGATCCTACAGTCTATCTGAACCATGTTTTAGTTGTCACCTGACCTGCTGTCTGACTTCAGTCCCACTCACCTACATTACTGATAATATACAGATCTATTAATTGATTGGTACATTGTTGTTTTCGTTGCACCTGCTCAGTGTTAAATGTTTTGTGTAAAAAGCTTCATTTCATTTCTGTTTTCTGCTGTTCAGCGCTGTCTCTGTGTGTTTCTCTGCCTCTCTCTTTCTCATTTATGACATATCTGTTTAAAGCGATGCTTCACGCAAAGGCTCCTGTACACATGGAGTATTTGCAGACAGAAGGGGTGAAGCCCTTGTTGCCCCCTGTGGCTTTTTCTTCTACTGGCTGAGTCTTTATTCCGCTCTGGTAAAGATGAGGCTCTTGTTGTTTCATCGTTTGCAACTCTTTTCTGTCTCTCTCTCTCTTTCTCTCTCTCTCTCTGTCTCTCTCCTGACTCTGCCTTCTGACTTTTTTGAATGGCATCTCTGTGTTTTGTTCGTTATCAGATCTTAATTACGTTCAGTTGGGGTAAATGGTTTAGAAGGAAGGCAGGACAAGAGGGTTGGGTCGAAATGTGGCACAAACTTTTAATTTAGATGTTAATGAGTGGGAACCACTCTGGGGCCACATCTGGCAACATCTAGCCAAATAATGTATAAAATTAATGTATTGCGCATGATCTCCTGGTTTGTTACCCCTACTGTTGGATGGTGGCCCTATTAGAGTCAATCGTTCCAACCCGCAGCCAGAAGCTAAAAGAAATCGAGGTCCTTTGTGGGTGGAGTCTGAATGTTTGGTTTTTGCTCAGAGGACTCCGGTTGCCCACCACATTCTCAGGACAGATGCCGTTAACTGTGGAAATACTGAATTAACCCAAAGGTGTGTCACGATTCTCATTGCTAACTTTCCCGCCTTTCGCCTGGGCTTTTTAAATAGCAATGCTGCTTGTGAATATATCTACCCAGATGGGCGTGGCCGTCTCAAAATTATGTGTGTTCAGGTACTATTCTGGCGCACCACCACTGAAAACAACCTCACCAGATGTCAAGACATTCAACACCTATTATTACATATATCCTATTATTCAGCAATCAGCATGCACTTTAACAACCAGACTAGGTTATGTCATGGAAGACCAGTTTAATCAATGATTTTGCTTTTACTAAACACATTTATGAATCGAACAGTGTGTATTTTAAATTATAGTGTGTTTGTAACTATTTTGTAAATGTTTTAATGCACTTGAGGTTGTGTATTATTGTGAATATGTAACTATTACTGTACTCCGCTTTTCCGTGATTTATTCACAATAATGTGAATCTCGCCCTATTATATCTTCTTGCCTTATTTATGCCCAAAACACATTATTACAATGGCAAAGACGCACTGACCAGCCCGAAATCAAGCTGTGCAGTTTGTTACTATTTCCGATAGGAAGCATTCTTATGTCACTTTTGCGTTATTTTGGATAAGACTCCTAAATATAGAAATTTCTTCGATAAAAGTATACAATTCTTGTGAGTCTCGTGAATTATATTTAATAAGCATGGATGATAATACATAATACTTAAATTAGAAGCAGCAGAGCCTTGGACAATCTTAAATGTGTGTGTGTGTGTGTGTGTGTGTGTGTGTGTATTTTTATATATATATATATATATATATATATATATATATATATATATATATATATATATATACATATATATGTATGTATGTATGAATATATGTATGTATATACAGTGAAGGAAATAAGTATTTGATGATCCCCCACTGACTTTAAAAGTTTTAATACAAAAAATAAATGAAACGTCTCATAATTTTATGCCAGCTTTATTTTAACAGTGCCATATATAATATCAAATGAAAAACAGAGAAAATTACATGAAATGAGAAATACAAAATAATTTGAATTTCATTGAGGGAAATAAGTATTTGATCCCCTAGAAAAACCATAACTAATGTTGGCTTCCACAGACTACTGACACACCCTAATCAAAGTGAAGTCATTACCTGGATGAGAGGCACCTGTCCCAAATTGTCACCTGCCTATGAAAGGCCACCTGCCAACAGTGTCAGTGACACTCCAACATCTCCACCATGGACAAGACTAAAGAACTGTCTAAAGATGTCCAGGACAAAATTGTTGACCTACACAAGGCTGGAATGGGCTACAAAGTCATAAGAAAGAAACTGGATGAAAGGTGACAACTGTTGGTGCAATTATTCGGAAGTGGAAGAAGTACAACATTACTGTCAAACGACCCAGGCCTGGAGCTCCATTACAAGATATCACCTCGTGGAGTCTCATTGATCATGAGAAAGATTAAAAATCAGCCAAGAACTACATGGGAGGAGCTGAGTAATGATCTCAAGGCAGCTGGGACCACAGTCTCCAAAAAAGCCATTGGTAATACACTGAGACGTCTCAGTGTATTACCATCCAGGCCCACCTCAAGTTAGCCAATGAACATATTAATGACTTCGAGAGAGACTGGGAGAAGGTGCTGTGGTCAGATGAGACCAAAATTGAGCTCTTTGGCCTCAACTCAACTCGACGTTTTTGGAGGAAGAAAAATACAGAATATGACCCTAAGAATACCATCCCCACTGTCAAGTATGGTGGTGGAAGTATTACGTTTTGGGGTGTTTTTCTTCTAAGGGCACAGGCCAACTTCACGGGAAAATGAACGGGACCATGTATCGCAAAATCCTTGCCTCTGCCAGGGCAAAAAATGGGTCGTGGATGGGTCTTTCAGCATGACAACGACCCAAAACATACAGCCAAGGAAACAAAAGAGTGGCTCCATAAGAAGCATATCAAGGTCATGGAAGGGCCTAGCCAGTCTCCTGACCTCAATCCCATCGAAAATCTATGGAGAGAGCTGAAGCTTTGTGTTTCCAAATGCATGCTTAAAAACCTTAAGGATTTGGAGATGATTTGCAGAGAGGAGTGGGCCAAAATGACTCCTGAAGTGTGTGCAAACCTTATAAAAAACTATAAGAAATGTCTGACTGCTGTGCTTGCCAACAAGGGTTTTGCCACCAAGTATTAAATGATTGTTTTACTAGGGGATCAAATACTTATTTCCCTCAATGAAATTCAAATTATTTTTTATTTCTCATTTCATGTAATTTTCTCTGTTTTTCTATTGATATTCTGTGGCACAGTTGAAATAAACTGGCATAAAATTTAGACGTTTCATTAATTATTTTGTATTAAAACTTTTAAAGTCAGTGGGGGATCAAATACTTATTTCCTCCACTGTGTGTGTGTGTGTGTGTGTGTGTGTGTGTGTGTGTGTGTGTGTGTGTGTATATAATTCTGCTATATATTCTGCTTGTTTTTAAAAATGATGACATTTAATCAATGACCCATCCCTCTTCCCCCCCCCTCTATGTTTCAGCTCAGGGGAAGTCCCGCCGACAGAGTGTACTGTTTTAATGCTGATTTGTACCCGAGGTCGGCATGCACACACACACACACACACACATATATATATATTATAGACTACACAATCAACGATACACTATGATGGGAGGTGATCCCGTTCATCAGGTCTCCGCTGGAAACCTGATCCGTTCTCCAGGGCAGAGATCCAACACTAACTGATGGAGATATCGATCTGCACTTTTTACTATAGAATATTCCGGCGTCACTCCAGTCGGGAAGCATGTACCGATCCACAAACCTCATTTTTTCTCCTCGAACAAAGTGCTCCGAAGAGGACGGAACACCTGCGCCACCCCAGACACGCTCCTCATGGTGTTTGGTCTCCTTCCGACAATCGGATGCTTGTATCTCCACGGAAACAACAAGATGGTTCCGGTCACCGTCAATCGAACGACTCCCATGTTCCGGCCTCCCCCACCTCCTCATCTCCCCATCAGTGTACCCGCTGTGGGCTTTAGCACCTTACCTTCTCTATGCTCAGGCTAGCTATTCCCGAGGCCTCGCTGACTTCCTGAGGAACGAAGACCGTGTGATTAGGACCGGACCGCGTGTGGTGTTTTTTTTGGACAATTGTGTGAAATGATCGCATGTTATAGAAGATTAGAGGAATGTCGGCTTTATCACTACGACTATATCGAATATTCTGTACGAATCGATAGTGTTATTCTTCTGCCACATCTTCGCGCTTCCTCTCAGCCTTTGCTCATGCTAGCCCGTCCTCCCTTTTATTTGTGGACTGTTCTCACTTTGGATCTTGACATTTTGTACCATTTGTACATTCCCTCTCCTGATTCATCACCCCTCTTGGCTGTCCTCCCACTTACCCGTCCGTCCTTTTGGCCGTCCTCGCTTCCTCTGTGTCCTCCCTCATACCCGGCTTTCCTCCCTCTTTCCTGTCCTTCATTTTAGTCATCCTCCCTTCCTCTGTGTTCTCTCTTTTACCCATCCTCCTTTACTACTTGTCCTCCCTCTTGGCCGTTCCCTCTTCCCTTCCTACATGTCTTTCCGCTTACTCATCCTCCCTTTCTATGTGTCCTCCCTCTTAGCCATCCTCCGTTCCTACATGTTTTCCCTCTTCGCTATCCTGTCTTCCTTTTGTGTCCTCCCTCCTACCAGTCGTCTAGCTGCCCACCCTTTCTTTATCTGTCCTCCCTTCCTACCTGCCCCCTTCGTCTTCACCTTCCGTCCTTCCTTCCTACATGATTTCCCTCTTAGCTATCCTCCCTTTCTTTATGTCCTCCCTCCTACCAGTCATCCCTCTTAGCTGCTTACGTTTCTGTCCTCCCTTCCTACGTTTTACCCTTCCTCCTCCACCCGCTAATCCTGAACTAATGCTAATTTAATTTCTTATTTTTGATTCATTTACAGTTTCAGAAAATTACAGAGCAATGTCCCAAATCTAGATCCTAGTGCAGTACAAATAGTCCTGGTATTTATGGCCTTGGGGCCAGACCCGGCCCTTGTCTGTTTTTAACCAGCCCACGTGGGATCAACGAGCAATTAGAATATACTCTTTGCAACCGGCCCATTTTTCTTATGTGACCCAGCCTTAACATACCATTACTTGTCTTTGTTTTTATACCGGTCCTCACTTCTTCTGCCTTTCAAATATCCTTTTTTTTTTTTTATTCCTATTGAAAGTTTTCTAGACTAGTAAGAAATGTTTGACTATATTGCCTTTTTCCTCAGAGTACGATGTTGTTATTATTTTAACCCGTGATGCACTATTGTACCAGAGCAGTCAATTTGCAGAAAAGCCTTCGAAGGTGAGGACTTTCTAAAATTTCTGCTGCTAAACAAGGTGGAGAAACGATTGCACCCAGTTCTGGGGGAGTCCATTTTCTTCCACTAAATATTTGGTGACCTTGGCGAAAGGCATTAACATTTAAAATGGGAGTTTTAAAGGATCGGTCTTCGCGAGTGTTTGCGATACTTTGCTCCGGTTGAGGCGATGCATGTGCACTGAAACGCTTCCTGTAGATGGATGATGAACTCATAATGAAGAACTTAACCACTTGGGACCCGAGCCCCAGGCCTGAGACGTAGCGCTGCACTGTGTTTACTTTCTTTCGCAATACTTTCAAACTTATTTCATTAACAATAAGTTGTTTTTAAGCAATAGAAAACCGATGGATGCACATTATTCGGCCTGAACACACGAGTAGCAATGCACTGAACATCACACCACCAAAACAATTCGGCCGAAACCAACGGAGACCGAACGCATCGTCTAGTCTTCTTGTTTAGTTTGCTGGTTTAAATGCGACAGCAGAGGAAATGTACAGCTGTGCGAGAAAGAAAAGCAATAGCAGGTTTAAAGCCATAACAAAGCAGTAGCTTCATAATAATAATAATAATAATATAATAATAATATTAATAGATAATCAAAATGCATCTACTTGTGAAATCCACTCTGGTGTTTGATGTTCAACGATATGTTTTGTTGTCGGTTCCGTTCGAGCCGGGGCGGTATCCGCAGTCGAAGGTGTAACGTTTCTGCGATTTTGACAAACAACCGGACTCCTCTGGCTTCACACTGCGAACCAATGTAGACTTTCAGTTTCGTTCATTGCGTTACCGTTTCATTTATTGATTTTCGATTCACTGCAAGTAAAATGACTAATTTATCTGATGTTACGAAATGTCCAAAATAAATAAAAGATAAAAAGTAGAGACTCGTGTTTTGCGTGTGTGTGTGTGTGAGTGCTGAATGGATGAGTAAGACTGACAGGCCGTTTTCATGCCAATGCTGTGTGAACTGGATCTTAGCTAGGTTCACCTGATTCTCAGGTGAACCCATATATTCAACGGGTTGCTATCGTCCATATTTTAATTGTTTGATATTTTACACTGTCTATTCAGTAAAATGCATTAAATTATTTTGGAATGAAACCGCCGACTTCTGACCGTTTTTTATGAAACGTAACAATTGGTGACCTCGACGTGATAAAACGGTTTCAGAAAGATGCGGAGCGGTTTGGATCGCATATTTACCTTTTGCTGTCTGTTGCAAGCTGCACTTCGTTAATTCTGATGTGCACATCGATTTGGTAAGCAGGAACCTGTTACAGTCGAATCCTGTATATTGAGTTTTGCCAAATTTAATCTTAACGTGTGTACAGCACCACAACAGACGCTCAGGGCACAAATGAGTTTTACTGAATAATTAAGTAATTTTATTATTATATATTATTGTATGAATATTATGTTTGTTGTTTGGATTAGGATTTAGAGTTTGGGTTCTGGTACTCATCTGGTAAAGTTTGTAGACTCACATTGAGCGGGGGAGAACAGAGCCCCCTCCCTTTGTGCTCTCACTGAAGCACAGAGGGGCCTGTCACCTCCTTTACACAGGTTCACACAGAGAGATGACTTCTTCCTATTTCCAGGACAACAACTAGAAGTACAGGTAAGAACTTTAATATTATTTTGGATAGATTAGATAGGGAACATTAAGTAACTGAACTGCCTTTATCTAGGAGACTTATTCATCCCCATTGTTAAGTCATCCACATTTTTTTATTGATGATTCATCAAGTGCAATACAAAAACAACATGTTAATCCAATATTTATAGCGAAATCATCCATTTCTACCCCAACTACTAACACGAGCCCCCACATATACAACAAAACAGAACGTATCCACATAACAAAAATAAAAAAATAAAAAAATAATAATAATAATAATAATAATAATAATAATAATAAAATAGATAAAATATATATATATATATATATATATATATATATATATATATATATATACATACACACACACATATACATACCCATAGACAAACCCATATATTGTATATACTCATACATATGTACACATACATACACATAATACAAAAATAAAAAAAAATAATAAATAAAAAAATAAATAAAAAAAAAAAAAAAAAAAAAAAAATAAAAAAATAAAAAAATAAAAATAAATAAAAAAATAAAAAATAAAGTAAATAAATAAATATAGTAATAATAATAAATTACTCTCTCCCCTCACTCCCTCCATCAAAAAAAAAGCCCTCCCCTCAATCCCCCTCCACCCCCACAACCTCCAGACCCCTAAGTTGTTTAAAGTATTCAATAAATGGTTGCCACAACTCCTCAAATTTGCTAGCTGAGTTCCTCAGGTTGAACTTAACTTTTTCCAGACTAATAAAGAATAAGACATCTTTTAGCCACAGGGAGTGTGACGGCGGGACCGCAGATTTCCAGCTCAAGAGAATTCTTCTTCTGGCTAGTAATAAAGAAAAAGCTATAGCCTTATGGACACTAGCTGTACCTCTTAGTGGGCCCTTAGGCTGACTGAAGATTGCCCAAAGAGGGTCTGGGTCCAGTCTATATTTAAATGCTCTTGAAAGAGTGGTGAAAATATCTGACCAAAATTTATTAATTTTGTGGCAAGACCAGAACATATGAACCAAGTCCGCGCAGGATCAAAACTACAACGGGGGCAAGCGGCATCAGTGTTAGGAAAGATTTTTGCCAATCTGGCTTTCGTGTAGTAAGCTCTGTGAACTAGTTTCAATTGCATTAGGCCAAGTCTAGCGCAAGATGCAGTAGAATTGACCTTTGCCAGAGCCCTAGACCACCAGTCCTCATCCAAATCCTCGCCCAAGTCGGCCTCCCACTTTGCTTTGAGAGAAGAATCTGTCTTCCCGCTGAGATTAGAGATACCTTTATATATTTTAGTTATCAAGCCTTTTGTGTCTGGTTTTAAGCTGCACAATTCCTCCCATGGTGAAGTTTCAGGTTCATTGGGGAAAGATGGGAAAAGAGATTGAGCACAGTGGCGAGCTTGTAAATATCGGAAAAAATGTGTCGATGGGAGATTAAATTTAACTTTTAAATTTTGAAAGCTTGAAAATATCTTGTCAGTAAATAAGTCTCGGAAGCTAGAAATCCCAATGTTGGACCAAAGTAAAAAGGTTGCGTCGTCAGAGAGGGTTTAAACAAATGATTATGGCATATAGGGCTCAACGAAGAGGCGTCCAGAAATTGATTTAGTTTTCTAAATTGGGCCCAAATCCTCAAGGTTGATACAACCACGGGGTTAGACGAGAGTAGTTTTGGGGACAATGGAAGACTTGAATAAATTAGAGCAGACAAAGAGGTACCTCTACAAGAACCAGATTCCAATCTACACCAGTCCACATCTGGGGAGTGAAGCCAAAAGTTAACTTTTTGCACATTTGCCGCTAAGTAATAATGAAAAAGGTTGGGGAGAGCCAGACCACCACTCCCTCTAGGCTTCTGAAGAGTAGCACTTCCTATCCGAGGAACCTTTCCTGACCAGATAAAGTTAATGATAATCTTGTTAATACGTTTAAAGAATACTTTCGGTAGAAAAATAGGGAGGCATTGAAACAAAAATAAGAATTTAGGTAAAATGTTCATTTTGACACATTGAACTCTGCCGGCCAATGAAAGAGGAAGACTATTCCATCTTTGGAAATCAACCTTCATTTCGGTAATTAAAGAAGGGAAGTTAGCCTGTCTTATGGCGAACATATTACGTTTAAATTTGATACCCAAATATCTAAAACCCTCATGGGATATCTTAAAAGGGATAGTGCCTTGGTTAAGCTTCTGGGCCGCATTATTAACCGGAAAACATTCACTCTTTTGAAAATTTAATTTGTATCCCGAAAATGAACCAAAATCTTTTAATATGGATTCAGCTATAGGAATAGTTTCTAGAGGGTCCCTTAAATATAGTAGTAGATCATCAGCATAAAGGGAGACCTTGTTCTCCATCCCATTACGTATAATACCTTTAATAGAAGTGGAGGAACGAAGGGCAATTGCTAAAGGTTCCAATGCGAGAGCGAAGATCAATGGGGACAAAGGGCAACCCTGACGTGTCCCCCGAAATATGGGAAAGTAAGGGGAACAGATCGAATTGGTGTACACACTTGCCTGTGGTAGTGAATATATAGTAGTTTAATCCAGGACATTATTTTTTCACCAAAGCCGAATTTACTTAGGGCAAAGAATAAGTAGTCCCACTCGATCCTGTCGAAAGCCTTTTCAGCGTCTAGTGCAATAACTACTTCTGGAACCTGCGAAGGACCTGAAGTAAGAATAACATTTAGGAGTTTGCGAATGTTAAAAAACAAATGTCGTCCCTTAATAAAGCCCGTTTGATCTTCAGAAATAATAGAAGGAAGAACCTTTTCAATACGTTTGGCTAGTATTTTGGCTAAAATTTTGTGTTCACAACATAGTAGACTGATTGGTCTATAGGAGCTACATGAAGAGGGGTCCTTGTCTTTCTTTAACAGAAGTGTAATGGAGGCCTGGCAAATTGTAGGTGGTAATCTACCACTTATAAGGGATTCATTAAACATGTCCAATAACAAAGGGGCAAGTTTAACGTAAAATTTTTTATAAAATTCAATACCGTAGCCATCCGGACCAGGAGATTTACCACAACTCATCAACCCGATGGCCTCATTTATTTCCTGCAGAGAGATTGGAAGGTCAAGTTCGGCAGCTTTTGTCAATTCTATAGATGGGATCTCCAATTTATTAATAAAAGATCGCATTCTTTTTGTGTTATTAGAGCCCTCAGAGGTATATAGAGAGGAATAATATGTTTCAAAAACTTTGTTAATTTCTTTAGCATTAGTGACCAGATTACCTGTATCATCCTTAATTTGGTGAATCAGTCTCGATGCAGCCTGTCTACGGATTTGGTGTGCCAATAATCGGCTATTCTTATCTCCATATTCATAAAAAAGCCCCCGAGATTGTCGAATAAGGGTTTCTGCTTTTTTTGTGGACAGTAAATTATATTCAGATTGAAGGTCCAGACGGCGTTTATAAAGTTCAGAGGAGGGATTAGAAGCCATTTGCTTATCTAAAGTTGAAATTGATGAAGATAGTTCCTCCATCTTTTTTAGTCTGGATCTTTTCTCAAATGCCGAATAAGATATAATCTCCCCTCTTAAAACCGCCTTCAAAGCCTCCCATAGAGTAGAATTAGAAATTGAGTCAGATCTATTGTTAGATAGAAAAAAAATCAATAGAATTCGAAATTGTAGTACAAAATTCTTCACTCGACAGGAGCTGAGGGTTAAAACGCCAAGGAATTCTTCCTCTCTCAGAATATTCGAGTTCGAGGACCATTTGTATAGGCCCATGATCAGATATAATAATAGGTAAGTACTCAATGATTTTAACGGAGTCCAAAAGTAGTTGGTCTATGAAAAAATAATCTATGCGTGAGAAGGAACGGTGTGGGTGGGAAAAAAACGAAAACGATTTGGCCAAGGGGTTCCTGCATCTCCATGGATCGACACATCCATTTTCCTCCATGAAGCCAGATACAGTCTGAGCCATCCCAGACTGTGGAATGACTTTAGTTCCAGATCTATCCAATATAGGATTAATCACACAATTTATATCACCTCCAAAAATAAGTCTATGCGTGTTCAAATCCGGAAGACTAGAAAAAAGGTTGTTCACAAAGTTTATGTCATCCCAATTTGGAGCATATACATTAACCAATAAAACTGGGGTTTGAAAAAGAAGCCCGGATAGAACAATAAATCTACCATTTTGGTCCGTTAGAATGTGAGATGGCCTAAACTGTAATCTTTTATGAATTAAAATGGCTACCCCTCTCGATCTGGAATTATAATTGGAATGGAAAACCTGGCCAACCCAACCCCTACGTAGCTTAGTGTGTTCCGGTTTGGACAAGTGGGTTTCTTGTAAAAATGTGATGTCAGCCTTTAGATGTTTAAGGTGAGAGAACACTTTTGTACTTTTTAATGGAGATTGTAGCCCCTTCACATTCCAAGAAATGAACTTAATTCCTCTGTCTGTTTTGTTGGCCATCAAGAATAGTTATCAAATAATGATCAGAGGCCGGAAATAGAGAGAGAACGGAGAGAGGCGATGAGAAGAGCAAAGGAGAGAGAGAGGGGAAAAAACAAATAAATAAAATAAAACAAAGAAAAAGAAAAAAATAATAATAGAAAAAAAAATAATAATCAAAAATAAATAAATAAATGAAATAAAAAAATAAAATAAAATAAAAAATTTCTCCATAGCATATTCCCCCCACCCCCCGCCCAAACCACCAACCTAATCGTCTTACCGGAATAAGCCTTATCCTTAAACTAACTATTTTGCACCACTACCCGCAGAGAACCGTGCAAACACAAAGATAAAAGGAGAGAAAGTTCAACGTTGTCATATTTAACATTTAAGCCATGAACAGTTATAACATGTAGAGAGATACTTATTGATACAAAAAAAATGAGTCCGTATATCTACGACAATTTAAATGTAGTTAAGTAACATATGATTCGGGATCCTCCCCCGATAACTCACCGCACCGAGAATCAGTCTTGAACCTCCCAAAGGTCTCGCTAATGTTCATTAAAGAAGGACTGGGCCTTATCAGGGGTGTCAAAGATATGTGACCGGCCCTCGAAGTCAACCCGGAGCATCGCCGGATATAGCAACCTGAATCGGATTCCTCTGTTGTAAAGCGCAGCTTTAATGTCACGAAACGCCGCACGTCTGCGAGAGAGGTCTGCGCTGTAGTCAGGAAAAATTCTGATCTTGTTATCTCTGAAAGATATTTCTCCACGACTGTTCCGAAGCACAAATTCTTTATCCTGGAAGTTGTGGAAAAGAACGATAAATGCTCTGGGCTTACTGAGACCGTCAGCTGTGCGACCCAACCTATGTGCTCTGTCCAGAACGGGACGATGTTGGAATTTTTCAGTTCCGAAAACCTCGAAAAGGAGATCAGTCATGAATTTCAGAGGGTTATCTCCCTCCAATTTTTCAGGCACTCCTATTATACGAAGGTTAGATCTCCTGGCGCGATTTTCCAAATCGTCCAATTTGTCCATAAGATCGACATTGTGTGCGCGGAGGGCTTTACAAGAGTTTTCTAAAGCGGAAAACTCTTTAGTCAGAAGCGGATTCCTCCAGTGATTTGATTGTACCAGCGTGTAAATCCAGTCTCTGTTCGATGGACAGCAATGAGGCCTGGATCGGTTGCAGGGCCCGGTTCAGCGCGCTCGCGTGTTCCGAAAGGAGCGACTGTTCCAAAGATTTCAACGCGGGTAGAAACCAAGGAGGGGGAGCTGATTCATCCATAGTACGTTCTATTTCAGGTGCGTTCGTCGCCGGGGAAGTCTCCCTACCTCTCGAAGGGGAACCCTCACGCTCCATGTCCGACTTATTACCTGGTGTAGCTACTTTCGGCGGGAACATTCGATCGATGGCGGGGTTGCGCGTGGCGGAGCTTGTCTTAGCAGTCGATTTTTCTCGTAAATTGCGAGACATTTCGTTTATAATCAGATCGGGGAATCACGTATCCTCCACTTAATTGTCGCAATATTGTTTAGTCTTGTTTAGTCTCGTTAATTAACGTTCCGTGGGTATTTATTTAGTTAATTAACGTCATCTTGTTATTGGTTTGTGTTGTGCACGTGGTCGGGTGTCGTTTGTATTTAGTTTCATTGTTTCTTGTCATCAGGGCTGGTTGTGTTTGATGTCACCGTGGTCATTGACGTACCTCTTGTTTTGTGGTGCACTGCACCTTTAGTAAATTCTGTTCCCGCTACCTGCGTGCCTGGCTCCCTTCAGCGCGTGTTTACGCAGCGGTTGCGCGTCCGATGCGCTTCCGCTTCTGCCCGAGGTAGACTACCGTGACAGTACAACCAGCCACTAGTAAATTTGGGGAGTCCAGAGCCCAGGTAAGCACTTCTTTAAATTTTTCTTTGCGGGGGGCGTATAGCCTCATACTCGCGGCGCGTTCCGCCGTGTCCGCGAGTGCGCTGCTATGCGCAGTCCGCCGTCCCGGAGCCGTAAGGACGGCCCGAACTATGTAATGTCTATGTACGATTATGACTCTGATGATGAATGGTTGTGGAGGTACGGGTACGAAGCGCTCTGCGCTGAGGAGGGTTTGGACTTGGTTCCGATCTCCGATGACGAGGGCGAATCGTACCTGTATGGGCATATTCTGCCCATACGGACCCTCCTCAACTCTGAGGAGTTCTGGACGGACGCTCCGGTCCAGTTTGTTAAACCTCACGTGGCGAGATCCGGACGCAGAGCGCGCCGGCGCGGTGCTAAGTCGCGGCGCTAAGTCGCGGCGTGCGCGCTGCGCGGCTGCCGAGCGCGGTACGTGTGCCGCGGGGCGGTCACGTGACGCGCCCGCATCGGACCGCGCTGTGTCTGGATCGCGCTGCGAGGGGGCGGTGCCGGAGCCAACACTCGGGGGGGTAGATGTAGATCCATGTGGCGTGAGCATGGTGTGTCCCCCTGTCTCGTGTGTCCAGTCCGTCTTCCCCACGTCTGATATGTCAATGTGTTTGGGCAATGCGGGGGGTGTGTATATGTTCTGTGTGCAGGATGGAGCGCCCGAGGTGCCGGCCGAGGTCCGCCCAGTGTGCGTGCCCGCCGAGGTCCTGCGAGGGTGTGAACCCGCAGAGGTCCGCCCAGCGTGCGTGCCCGCCAAGGTCCTGCCAGCATGCGTGCCCAAGGTCCTGCCAGGGTGTGAACCCGCAGAGGTCCGCCCAGCGTGCGTGCCCGCCAAGGTCCAGCCAGCATGTGTGCCCGCCGAGGTCCAGCCAGCATGCGTGCCCGCCGAGGTCCTGTCAGCACAAGAACCCATGTCCAGGGGCGTCACGCCGCCCGTACCGAAGCCCAGGGGCGTCACGCCGCCCGTACCGAAGCCCAGGGGCGTCACGCCGCCCGTACTGAAGCCCAGGGGCGTCACGCCGCCCGTACCGAAGCCCAGGGGCGTCACGCCGCCCGTTCCGAAGCCCAGGGGCGTCACGCCGCCCGTACCGAAGCCCAGGGGCGTCACGCCGCCCGTTCCGAAGCCCAGGGGCGTCACGCCGCCCGTTCCGAAGCCCAGGGGCGTCACGCCGCCCAGCCCGAGCAGCAGGGGCCGCACGCCGCCCAGCCCGAGCAGCAGGGGCCGCACGCCGCCCAGCCCGAGCAGCAGGGGCCGCACGCCGCCCAGCCCGAGCAGCAGGGGCCGCACGCCGCCCAGCCCGAGCAGCAGGGGCCGCACGCCGCCCAGCCCGAGCAGCAGGGGCCGCACGCCGCCCAGCCCGAGCAGCAGGGGCCGCACGCCACACGCCACGCCGCCAGGGGGCGTCCACCTCGCCACGCCGCCAGGGGGCGTCCGCCTCGCCACGCCGCCAGGGGGCGTCCGCCTCGCCACGCCGCCAGGGGGCGTCCGCCTCGTCACGCAGCCAGAGTACGTGGCCAACCCCGCGCCCAACGTGGGCGTCCACCGGACCACGCAGCCAGAGGGCGTGGCCCACTTCTGATCCGCCGTGGGCGTCCACCTGACTTTGCAGCCAGAGGGCGTGGCCCACTTCTGATCCGCCGTGGGCGTCCACCTGACTTTGCAGCCAGAGGGCGTTCGGCACGCCTCACCCGCAGAGGGCGTCCACCCGAGGGCGCTCAAGGAGGGCGGAGGACCCCCCCCCCCCCGGGACTGTTATGTTTTTTTTTTCTTGGTCGCGTCCCTCCGTTGCGCGACTGCTGGGGCGGGGGTAATGTAAGAGGTGCCTAGGGCACCTCTCACCTGTTTTGTGTTTTAGTCTTGTTTAGTCTCGTTAATTAACGTTCCGTGGGTATTTATTTAGTTAATTAACGTCATCTTGTTATTGGTTTGTGTTGTGCACGTGGTCGGGTGTCGTTTGTATTTAGTTTCATTGTTTTTTGTCATCAGGGCTGGTTGTGTTTGATGTCACCGTGGTCATTGACGTACCTCTTGTTTTGTGGTGCACTGCACCTTTAATAAATTCTGTTCCCGCTACCTGCGTGCCTGGCTCCCTTCAGCGTGTGTTTACGCAGCGGTTGCGCGTCCGATGCGCTTCCGCTTCTGCCCGAGGTAGACTACCGTGACAGGCTTAAACAAAGTTATTTATGCGAAGTCTGCGGGAGCGGTGCAACGACACGTCTACTCAGGCTCAAACATAACCCGGAAGACCTTTTTGTTTTCTAAGATTAGTTTAGATATTTTTATGGTTTAAGAGTGTGACGCGCGCAGTTTATTGGGGAAACTTAGAGACCCAATGGAGATTTATTTTAGCTTTTAAGGTTAGAATACGCTGAAAACGGAACTGTTCTGTCTACGAGGTCTATTGGCCCTGGTTAATTATATTTCCCGGGCACGTAGAAACTGTACATTATAGTGTCTATGTTTTTCAGTCGGTTAAGGAAGCTTCAGAAAGAGGGAAACTTGGAGACCTTTTTGCTTTCTAGTTTAGTTAGTATACGCTGAAAACAGAACTGTTTTGTCTATGAGGTCTATTGGCCCTGGTTAATTATATTTCCCGGGCACGTAGAAACTGTACATTATAGTCTCGATGAGTTTCAGGCGATGAAAGAAAGTGTGGAAGGGGCAACAAAGGACACCCGGAGCTTTCTAAGTATAGGTTAGTTTTTATTATTTTTAAGTATTTTAGTTGATGTTGGGATCCCAGATAACATATTAGCCTACATTACTGCTGATTCAGACAAATGTGATGACATTTGTACACTGGAGCAGATATTACGGTAAGAGGTATAGCATGGTCAAGTCAGGAGAGAACAAGTCAGGCGCTCGTGTAGGAAGGAACTGCTGTAACTTATATCACCTGTTGTACATCGTAGATCTGCGCGTCGGCACCCCTAGAGTCACGGTAATACTTATATTTTATCCTAATCGTTGTTTAATTGAATAGTCTGTTTGGGCGTTCTTTTACTAGATATTAAAACTACTGTCGGTTAGTTAGCATATAACTGTATGTAGAATAACTGGTTTCAGTTCTAGTTTCGGTCTATTACCTATTTGCACCTTGCTTTGAACGTGGGATTGTTACGGAGGGGGCGTGTCCCGGTGGTAACATTTAAAAATCGGCAGTTTTCACTAAAAAAGTCAGAACAAGTCAGGCGCTCGTGTAGGAAGGAACTGCTGTAACTTATATCACCTGTTGTACATCGTAGATCTGCGCGTCGGCACCCCTAGAGTCACGGTAATACTTATATTTTATCCTAATCGTTGTTTAATTGAATAGTCTGTTTGGGCGTTCTTTTACTAGATATTAAAACTACTGTCGGTTAGTTAGCATATAACTGTATGTAGAATAACTGGTTTCAGTTCTAGTTTCGGTCTATTACCTATTTGCACCTTGCTTTGAACGTGGGATTGTTACGGAGGGGGCGTGACCTAGTTTCATCTGGGCTATATAAGAACCGTGGTTACGCTGACGCGACAGCGGAAGCGACAGCCCCTCGAGTTCCGCCCCTCGTGTAAAGACCTATTCGTGTAAAGACCTATTCGTGTAAAGACCTGCGAGTCTACCTGCGCGAGTCCACCGAGCAAGGACAACGACAAGGCAACCCATTTCAATTATATCTATTCATATCCATTAATTTTCTTTTCCTTTCACACATCAGCATGTGTTTTCAGTTCATCCCTGTTATTTACTCCTCACACAGACGCTCCTTTCCTCAGAGGAGAAGGCGCACTCTCGCACACCTGCGAACTCTGCGGCAGGTGAATACAAGCGAGCCCTTCACCTTCTCTGCAGGACTATGGAATTGTCAGTCAGCCACCAAGAAATCTGATTTCATTCCTGCTTTTGCAGCTCATGCTGGTCTTCAGGTTTTAGCCCTCACTGAGACGTGGATTCGCCCAGAGAATTCCGCGACACCAGCTGCCCTTTCAACTAATTTCCACTTCTCGCACTCTCCTCGTATTGGCAAAAGAGGAGGTGGCACAGGTTTGCTTATTACCCACAAATGGAAATTCTCTCCTCTTACACTTTTATCAAACACTGTCTCATTCGAATTCCATGCACTGACAATCACTGAACCGGTTAAATGTCATTTTCTTGTCATCTATCGTCCCCCAGGTCAACTAGATAACTTTGTCGAGGAATTTGATATGCTATTATCATCTCTCCCAGATGATGGTTGTCCTCTTGTTGTCCTCGCCGATTTCAACATTCACTTAGACCGACCGTACGCCGCTGAGTTCCTCGATCTCATCTCCAGCCTGGACCTCCATCTACTCCGCACCTCAGCTACCCACCGGGCTGGCAACCAGCTCGACCTCATCATGACGCGCTCATGTCTCTCTTCTGACATACACATCACTCCACTTCATGAATCAGACCACTTCTTCATACAGTTCTCTGTCTCTCTTCCACCTTCTCCCGTGATCATCACCAAAACATCTCAGGTACGTCACAATCTTAGTGCCCTCTCTAACACACTCTTTGCCGACTTGGTTACAGATACCCTTCCTAGCATCAGTAACTTCTTAACCCTTGACACCAACACTGCATCAAGCACATTCTGCTCCACCTTGGCTTCATGTCTTGATCAGGTCTGTCCAAAATCCACCAGGAAAACACATAGTTGTCCATCCAATCCATGGCTCACGGAGACGCTTCGGAAGCAACGTACTTCGCTTCGTTCTGCCGAAAGAAAGTGGCGCAAGTCTGGTCTGTCTTCAGACTTAGAAACTTACCAGTCTTCACTTGCCACTTTCTCCAAGGATGTAACTGCCGCGAAATCCTTGTTCTTCCAGTCCAAGGTAACATGCATCTCAGATGCCCGCACCTTATTCTGTACTTTCAACTCCCTACTAACTCCTCCCTCTCCCCCTCCCAACACTTCTCTGTCAGCAGATGTCTTTGCAACTTTTTTCACAGAAAAAATTGAGGGCATCAGCAAACTCTTTCATACTCACCATTTCCACAGCACTACATCTCACACACCCAGCCATCCAACCCTCTCCTTCTTCTCCCCTGTCACAGAATCTGACATCTCCAAAATTCTTCTTGCCAGTAACCCAACTACTTGCCCCCTTGATTCCATCCCATCCCACCTTCTTCAATCCATTGCCTCCTCCATCACACCAGCTCTCACACACATCATTAACTCCTCTCTCACGTCAGGGACTTTTCCAAATTGTTTTAAACAAGCCATAGTCAAACCCCTACTCAAAAAACCTACGCTCAACCCAAATTTGGTCGAGAGCTACAGACCTGTTTCTCTTTTACCTTTCCTGTCTAAAACACTTGAACGGGTGGTATCCACACAGGTCTCCAAATTTCTTAATCAGAATAATCTCCTCGATCCCAATCAATCCGGTTTTAGATGTGGTCACTCCACGGAGACAGCATTACTCTCTGTGATTGACTCACTTAAATCTGCCAAAGCCAAATCTCAATCCTCGGTCCTCATTTTGTTAGACCTTTCGGCAGCTTTTGATACAGTAAATCATCAGATTCTACTGTCCACTCTATCTGAATTAGGCTTTTCTGATACGACACTTGAATGGTTCCGATCCTATCTCACAGGAAGGACCTTCAAAGTGTCATGGAATGGGGAGATCTCTAACTCTCACCAAGTACGCACTGGTGTGCCTCAGGGCTCTGTACTTGGTCCTCTCCTCTTCTCTCTTTACATGACATCACTGAGCACAGTCATCCAGGCGCATGGTTTCTCTTACCACTGCTATGCTGATGACACTCAACTTCATCTGTCTTTTGCCCCTGATGACACCACCATCTCAAATCGGGTATCTGCATGCCTCTCCGACATATCTGTCTGGATGAAGGCCCGTCATCTCAAATTAAACTTAGAAAAAACAGAGCTTCTCATTATCCCTGCTAAACCCTCAATCCATCACAACCTGACCTTCCAAATTGATGGCTCCACAATCTCCCCAACTGACTCGGTCCGGAACCTTGGGTTCACTATAGACTCCCACCTTAAACTCTCTGATCATGTGATCAAAACCGCCCGTTCTTGTAGATTCCTTCTTTATAACATAAGGAAGATCAGACCCTTTCTGACTGAACATGCTACCCAACTGCTTGTTCAAGCCCTAGTCTTATCCCGGCTTGATTATTGTAATGCACTTCTTGCCGGTATCCCAAATTCCACCATCAGACCTCTTCAATTAATTCAAAACTCTGCAGCCCGACTTGTGTTTAACCAGCCCAAGCGAACTCACGTCACTCCATTACTCACTTCCCTCCATTGGCTTCCTGTAGCTGCTCGCATTCAGTACAAGTCGCTGACTCTGGCATACAGAACCATTTCTGGATCTTCCCCCTCTTACCTTCACTCTATCTTTTCAAAATACAATCCGACTCGTTCACTTCGCTCCAGTGATGATTGTCGCCTGGCGATTCCACCTCACCGAGGAGCTAATTCTCATTCTGTGGCGTTCACCACTGCAAAATGGTGGAACGATCTTCCCAACTCTGTCCGTAAGGCAGAATCTCTAAACAGTTTTAAGAAACTACTTAAGACGCATCTATTTACCAAATACCTGTTATAAAAAAAAAAAAAAAAAAAAAAAAAAAAAAAAAAAAAAAAGGGGGGGGGGGGGGGGGCGCAGCTTCGAATAACAATCAGGTTGATGAACTTACAGTATAGTTGGTTTTCTCCATGGCTTCTGACTTGTGGTGTTCTCATTTGTAAGTCGCTTTGGATAAAAGCGTCTGCTAAATGACTAAATGTAAATGTAAATGTAAATGGTCATCAAATTGTGAATTATATGGTGTATAAGGTGTATCTGAGGGGATAAGGGTGTAATTATAAGAATCTTCAGCTCTAATATAAACCCGTGTGGCTGATACTCATGCTACGAAACCACTCGGCGATATATTTGGTCGTTAGGACCTAGAGACTGAGTAGAATATTTGGGTATAGCGGAACTTAACAGAAGGGCTCAGTTGATTGTTACCATTGACAAAGGACTTTTAGTCCGCCTGAGAAGGTAGAAGCTTGGCTAATAACTTTGTCAATTAAGGGACATCAATTGGGAACTTAAGTTCCATGTTGGACGGGGTGATTGTGTTGTAATTAAGTAAAAGAAAAATAAATCAAACTAAAATGAACACTGAAGAGTTTATGGGAAAGTGTGGGAGTGTGGGACAGAATAGCTTCTGTAACAGAACCAAATAAAAGATCAAAAGTGCAGAAACATTTAACAACATTGTTTACATCATGGCAATTAAGAGGCCTGATGCCTGGAAACTCAGACCCAGCTCCTACTCAGGAGGATAGGACAAAAATATATGAGTATTATAAGGGTGAAATTAGAAAAGCTGAGAAAGATTGGGAACAAGGGGGATCATATCGGTTTGGTAAACTCAAAAGGACATTGGACGAGGTGAATAAACAAAATTCACGTTGTCTGTTGCTCCTGACACATATGAGGGCAGAACTAGAAAAGCAAACTAAAGATAAACTAAAGCAAGAGACTCCACCAGGAACATCCACACAAAGTACATTAAAACAGGATGAGACCTTAACTTCACCAGTGCAAAGTGATAAAGCTCTGTCTTTAGAACTAGACACACCAACAGATCCCCTCATAGATTTAACCACTCCCATACCACCCCCACCACCGTACAGACCGATTTATCCTCAGATACCACAAGCCTGTACACAAACAGTAGTGCAAACTCCTGTATTGAATATAGAAAGTGGACATTTAGAGATCAAAAGAGGTGCTTTAGATATACCGGAGGAATTAGACCAACAAACGGTTATAAAACAATTACAGGATCAAGTGGCAAACTTACAATTACATATTAAACGCAAGCCAGATCCAGAGGATTCCACGGTTGTACTAAAAAGCACAGATCAACAATACCCTAATAGATGTACAAATCTACCAGCTGAACCTCCAATAAACCCATCAGACACGTGGAACACACAAGCACAATGGGGACACACTCCTGCACGCTCGGTAAATGAGATTGGAGGGCCATATACATGTAGACAACATATCCCCATGGAAATGACAGGGGATCAAAAAATAGAAAAAAGCTTAATGAATAGAAAAACCCACAGTTCTGAAAGTGATGACTGTAAGGAAGAAAGTGATAGTGAAGTATCTGAAGGTATTAAGAAAGAAGCAAAAAGACTTAAAAAGAGAGTATTAAGAAATAAAGTAGCTGAAAAAAGGTTGCAAAAACAACAGGAAGAAGAAGGGAAGCTCCTGAATCACAAAAATGTAAGATTGGTAGTACAGAAAGGGCTGATTTATGGTACAATGACAGATGACATTGATGGTTCGGGCGAATTTTTATCAACTTATGAGGATGAAAGTGATAAACTGAGGGACAGCCGGGAAATCACTCAAACTCAAAGTTGTGAAATCCCCCAATATCCTTTAATTACCATACAAACTGGACAACAGGTCTACAAACCGTGGAGCCACGGAGATATCGATGGGTTATTAGCTAAAATTGCCACCATTAACTAGGGGTGGACAAGAGTGGTTGACTAAGTTTGAACAATATACAGCAGGAGAAAAGTTGTGCTTGGGTGATAGAAGAGTGATAATAAATAGATTAGAAGGTAAAAGGAAGTTACAATTGATTGAAATAACAGCGGGAGTTCGAAAGAAAAAGCAGGAAACACCATTGTTGAGCATAAGGAAAGATTTATGGAATACTCTTAAAGAGTTCTACCCAGCAACTTATAGCTGGATGTCTTTAGTAGCTTTGAAAATAAGAGGAGGATGATGTATATACTATGAAAGTATAGTGATTTGTGGATGGAAGCAACAGGAGAATGACATAAGTCTGCGGCAACAGAAATGTGAGGGAGATAGCAGGTAGTGAAGACATGTGAGGGACAATTAGATAATGTGGTAGAAATATATATGATGTATTACGAACAGTGGGAGCACACTATAACACACTGTGAATCAAAATGTAGATAAAAAGTATGACGACACAAAAGAACTGACTAAAATTTGAGTTTAACTACTAGTGGAAAAGTAGAATAAAGATAAGGAGGATAAAACAAGTATGCAGTTGGCTGTTAAATCACCTCCCCAGTCAATAAATCAGCAAATTATTCCCCGGCCTATGTTTACACAGCATAGATGTCAAAATCATTTACAACACAGGATGGGACTCCTTTTTCTACCATACGGGGTAAACTTGTCCGCAGACAGGGGTTGACCTTACTCCTTATCCGGGGTCTCTATATGGTTGGGGCCAGGGGTAGTAAGAAACAGATAAAGAACAATTAGAGGAAAACAGTAGGATATTCGGTGACAGTAAATACTCAGCTCATATTAATAAACAACCTGTCGTAACTAATATTGGAGGTAGAACATTAAAACATCAATAATTAAATTGTCGAGTAAATTAAATGGGTAGAGATTTGTTGACAATATTAAATGCAAAAAAGTTGTATAGAAAAAGAATGATATTTCAAATAGGAAATACAGATGATTTACCATATGTGATGTTTTCGGCCCTGACACCCATTACTGTTAATAATGACTGCACCCTGAGACTGACAAGCACAACAGTCGACATTCCTCATATTCAAAGGATATTTCTGAAATCGGAAACCTCAGTTTTTCTGAGAATATCTTAGATAATTTCTGTGACCAGTCTGGTCTGAATTAGTGTTATAGAGGGTTATAACGTTATTCTGTTTACTTCTGAGGGTTTGTGTGGATTAAGACTGAGTGTATGATGTCACGAGTGAAAGAATTAACATTAATCTTCTACTTTACACTTTTCTCAGCTTATATTCTAGGTGAAAATAATAAAATTTAAAAATTAAAACTAGCATAACCAAAAAGCAAATGAGTAAATACTAAATAAAATAAATAAGTTATGGTAGAAGTAAGTGAGGGTAAAATAACATTATAATATTAAGTTAAGAAACAGTGATTTAGAATAAAGTAAAGTAAAAGGCCAAATTTAAGTTTAATAATGAGTATAGAGTATATGAGTATAATGAGAATGTTTACTGCTTCAATAAAGGACTTACTCAGTTCAATAAAGGTGAACATGTCAGTGCTTGGAATCAAGCAATATGCTCTGAAAAGACATGATGGGGTGTGAGAATCTCTAGCGAAAAGTGAGGGCATGCTCGGCCAAAGATGGGTGAGGGTCTGTTGATCCCAGACTCGCTCAGATCAGGGAGATGCCGACGCTAGGAATTAATATGGACAGTATCTTAGGATCAGAGAGCTGTCCATTTCACCGATCCATCAGTATATCTGTCTCTAAGAGCAACTGTTTACAAAACCCAGTCTGACTGAACCTGAACTGCTGCAAGCATTAAAATCACATGTTACACAAATTAATTAATGGAATTTAGGTTTTAAAATAATTAAAATAGGGTAAAAGATAAATAAATAACTTAATAGATTTGGCTATTAAAATACTAATATTTGCTTGACAATTCTAAATTAAATAGGTAATTTAATGTTGAAAATTAAACATATTTCTCATAGGTTCTGGCTGCACTCTGTTCTAAATCTGTTCTAACATTCTGTGTGTATGTGTGTGAGTAGGGGGTGTCTGTCTGTGTGTGTGTGTGTGTGTGTGTGTGTCTGTTTATGAGGTCACAGGAGTGTAGAGGTTGGGGGTGTGAAGAATTTATTGCTGTTTGAAAAGAAGGCAGTTGTATGTGGTTTAACTGTTGTTGAATATAGTTTATAGCTTAATAAAATATTTTTAATTATGAGGCATAAAATAGACAGAGCACCATTTTTGTTTAATGACGGATGAAGGTTTGACTTTTAATAACTCAGACTTGACTGACTGGCGTTACCTAATGAGGACAAAGTTATGAATAATATATACTTTCTCCACAGGAAGAGTTTTATTTTTTCCAGGTTTGGTTGCACTGAAGGCGGCCTAAATTATCAAATTTTACATTTGTATTAGACCTATGCTTTGTGATTTCCATGGAAATAATTTTAACTTTATTAACCTAACATGTCAATTTGCAGGTTCTAGTGGACGGAGCTGACAACTTGATCCAGTTAAAATAATAACTTTGTATTGAATCATTTTTTCATAGTATTACAGTTTGGCAGGTCACGAATTTAGCAATAGCCGATTATGAGAAAACATACTAACTGGATGTTTTTGAAACAAATGGCATTGAAAATGCTGTATTGTTTCAAAAGGGGGGAGGTCAGAGATATGTTTGTGAGAAATATATTTTTTTTTTCACAATGATGTTATTTTTTTTTAATTAGTCATGCCATGTTACATATGTAGTGAACTTTAAAGTGAACTAAACTTGGTCTTTAAGTGAACTATGGTCTTATATTAGAGCAATGGGATTAAGTAAGGGATAATCGTAATTAATCAATTACACTGACTCAGCGGGGCCCACAGAGAACAATGAGCTATTGAGAGCAGCCACAAACCAATACAACTTACAAATCACACAAGAACATGAGTCTTCAAATTTAGGGAAATTAGCAAGATCTAATTAAACTCATTGAATCCCATAGGAACTTCTTTCATATAGGAGGATGCCTGGACCTCTGAGAGACAAGAGACAGTAGATATAAACTTCAGACATATGGAAAGTGGAGGAAACTGCAGGAAAGTGGAGTATATAACTGCACTAATAAACTTCACAAAAGTCTCCCTTCACAGGTAAAGCAGCAGAAGAGGTGTCCATTGGAAAAGGGGGGACAATGACTGACAATGAATGACTTGACTGAATAGAGCCCCATGTCAGAGAGCTGGGTGAGGATTAAGATCCACAAGAAAAGTGGATAAATCCTAGATGGTCAGGACCATATAAGGTTTAGAGTTAACTTCATACATGGTCAAAAATTAAAAAGGTAAAAAAGGGGAGATTTGGTACCATCTTACACATTGTACACCCGCTCCTGAGCCTTCACGAATGTTGAAGGAAATTTGAAAACAATTGGGAGAAACTGAGCAAAATTTCTGAAAATTAAATAAATTAATCCTAATTGAAATGAGTTGCATTTTATGTCGATCCTGTGCTCTGGCATAAGAGCTCATAAAAGGTAAAAAGATAACTTTTTTACTTTAGTCTAACTAAACTTGAAAATGAGTACTAGGTAAGTTGACTAATCAAGCCAAAAAGGCAAGAGATTGATTACTCAACTGTAAATCCTGTACAAATTTGATTTACATTTTTTTCTATTTTTTAAGTCACATAATCACAAGTTCGGACCAGAGCGAAGACCACAGACGGGGAATGGTCTGGCAGGAAGTATGGACTGTCTGCAAGACCAAGAAGATTCACTATGCTCTGTCACATACACCGCACATTTTCATAAAAGCGTACACCATAAAGGAGAATATTACATTAATTGTTTAGAAATGTATTGATATGCACTGGACCTACGGGGAGGAACAGAAGAACCTCTAAGAGACATAGTCTTTTCAGAGGAAAGAAGACGCCTCAACACCATCCGTACATGATCAATAGGATTGCACCACATGACAACATAGTTAAATTGTTATTAAAGTAATAAAATTATTAAGGTATTTCGCACCTTTAAAAAAGGTGCGAAGGGGGGAATTGTAAGGTTTTTTAATACTCTGAAACAATATTTAGTAATTCCCGATGGATTGATCAACTAATGAACTGTTGGGAGATACTGATGAAATGTCAATGGTGGAATTAGTGTATGAAAGACCATGAATATCCGGTCGCAAGATGAGCGGGAGAAATTTGAACAATGGGACAGTCAATAGAAACAGGTCTTAAGTTCATGCCCTAGGAGAAGGCAGGAAGCAGTACCAGATGGGTTTGAAGATAGAGATGTTTTGGTCAATGTACACATGAACAAAGACTGTTGTCTGGAGGGGGCGCACACACAGAAGAAGCAGGTCACGCCCTCCTGAAAGACTTAAATGGACGAACGAGAGGACTTCGGGCAGAGCTCTCGGGGGATAGCAACGGGTTGCTATCGTCCATATTTTAATTGTTTGATATTTTACACTGTCTATTCAGTAAAATGCATTAAATTATTTTGGAATGAAACCGCCGACTTCTGACCGTTTTTTATGAAACGTAACACTTCCGAAACGTTCTCCTCTGAATGGGCATGGGGCCCCCCTTCCCCCGCGACCCCAGTAGTGGATTACGCGGAAGATAATGAATGAACGAATGAATGATGGTCTCCCGCATGGTTCTTGACCTACACCGCCATCTGCTGTATAAAGCGGTCATGACAGCCTCGGCGTCACCCCTTGCCTATTTACTTGGGCGCCGATCACGTGACCTCCCGAGTCCCCAGCCGCCGTTGGTATTATTTACTGCGCCGCTGCTGGGAAGCGAAACTCTCGGGGCTCCGGGCTCCGCGCGACACCATTGCGGCTCGCGTCACGCTGGCGCCCCCGCGCGGCGCCAACGCCGCCACGGCTCTGTTGCGTGGGGCGTGACGTCAATTCAGCACCGGACAGCTCATCCCCCCCTTCTTCTCGCTGCTCGCAGCGTTGCGCGTCCGGGCCCGTTTCTCGATGGGAGTCGCTTCGAAGCCGCAAAAGTCACGCGCGGCGCCGAGGAAGAACCGAGAGGAGGCCGAAGAAGAGGAGCACGACGCGGGAACGGCGGCCGGAATCAACGCGGGATAACCTCGAAATCTCGGGCTCCGACAAACAGCGCGTCGCCTCAGCGAGCTGGCGATAAGGTAGCGTCTTATTCATCCCGGCGCACTGCTTTTCATAACCGCGCCACCGAATCACTCCGTCGAATCACGCCGCCGAATAATAAAGGACATTTTCATTCTACTATTTATAGCGCGAGCGCGTGTGCGCGCGGTGTGTATATGTGTAATGTGCGCCCCCATCCCATCTGCGCATGCGCGTCCCCACCGTTACAGACATTGCGGCACTTTGCGCGTGTGTGTATGATCTCACATCGGGCTGTGATTTTTTTTGCCCCCCCCCCCCCTCCACTCTTCCCCAACCCCGAGACCACCACCCCCCATCAACCCCCCTATTTCCCCGAAACGAGCGTTACGGTGGAAATCGGTGCTCATTGCTCGAGGGTCGCGACGCCGCCGTTATTCGCTCTGCGGCTTTTATTCACAGCGCTCAAACGCGTCACGGTGCGCACGTGCCTGTTTGCTCGCAAAAGCACGGCTTGTCCCGGATCGTACCATGTGTCGCGATGACCGCGATGCTCCTGCACCGAGGGACTTTTAACACTGTGATCAGCCGTCGACGATATTCGGGCCTATTTTTGATCATTGATTTATAGGGGATTATTCTATTATCCCCCATAATATCCCCCAGCGATGGATTCGATACGCGTCCTGTCCTGGGTGTTTCTGCTCAGCGCCCGAAACGTTCTTCCCTGGATGGGCATGGAGAACCATGCAGTGGTTAGCCCGCTCGCTTCTCAGCGTTGGGGGTCCAGGTGCGAATCCCGAACTTGATGAAGTTTTCCCCGGTTCCATCCGACATGGTTTTAAGGTGAAATGGATACTCTAAATTGCCCCATCCGAAGTGCCTTTATAGTGCAAGTTTGTGTGTGTGTCTGGGTGAGTGAGAGTCTGTCAGCACCTGAAATGTTCTCCCCTGGATGGGGACCCCGAACCATGACCCTAGTAGACATAATGATAATGAATTAATATATGAATGAATATGAATGACTGTATGAAACAGTGGTGTAGTGGTTAGCTCGCTCTCTGTGCAAATCTCGATCTGGGTGGTTTTCTCCAGTTCCCTCCCACATGGATTTAAGGTGATATGGCTTCTCTAAATTGCCTCCATCTAAAGTGCCTCTATATAGTGTGTGTGTGTGTGTGTGTGTGTTTTGTAGGTGTCTGGATGAGTGTGTGCACTCCGACCCTAGAAGAGAATATATATATGTATATATATATATATATATATATATATATATATATATATATATATATATATATATATATAGGCACGCTTGCCTCTCAGCTCAGGTGCGAATCCTAATCTTAGTTTTCTCCGGTTCCCTCCCACATGCATTTAAGGTGAAATGGCTGCTCTAAATTGCCCCTATCCAATGTCCCTCTATATAGTGTGTATGTGTAGTTTGTGTGTTTGTGTGAGTGAGTGTGTGCCCATTCATAGATTGCTGCTCAGCGCCTGAAACGTTCTCCCCGGGATTGCGCCCCCCCACCGCAACCCTGGTAGAGGATTAAGCAATTAAGCAGAAGATATTGAATGAATATATACAATCAACATGGATATATTTAGGATTAAATAGATGCTTTAAATTGCCCCTATCCTGGGTGAGTTCAAGTTCAAGTAATTTACTTATATAGCGCTTTTTACAACAGTACATTGTCACAAAGCAGCTTTACAGAATGAAAAGCCTTTAAACCCCCAAAGAGTAAGCCGAAGCGACAGTGGCAAGATAAAACTCCCTGTTATGTTGTTATTTTAAGGAAGAAACATTAGGAGGACCAAGACTCAGTGGGGGACGCATCAACAGTGTAGGACAGCCATTTACAGATTGTGTCGAGATCGGGTGACTATATTTGACTATATTATGAGTGTGCCTCCCCCAACCCAAATAGAGGATTAAGCAGAAAATAATGAATGAATGAATGCTCTAAATTGCCCCTATATAGTGTGTGTTTGTGTGAGTCAGTGTGCCCCTTGATGTATTGACACCCTGTTCTGGGTGTATCTGCCCATCCCCCAAAATGATGGCGCTGCTTCTGCACCGATGGATTTTTAACACTATGCTCAAACAAACAAAACAGATTATTGAATATTGATTCATTGGGAATTATTCTATTATCTCTCATAATAAACCAGCCACTCATATTCCGCTGCCCTGAGCGATTTTCATACCTGTATCTGGTATTTATACACATCCATGTTTCTCCACCTTCATTATAGATGGACGTTGTAGTTCTACAACTAGAAAATGTAGTCCATCTGTTTCTCTACTCACCTTAACTTTACCAATGGGAGGTCGCTGGAGTTTTTAACCATCAAATTCCCCATGTTGTACATTTCCTTGGCATGGGACCCCCCCCTCCAACCATAGTAGAGGATTAAACAGAAGATAATGAATCAATGTTGTCCTTCATACTTCTTGCCAGCATGCTGCCACTCTGGGCATCCCCTGGCAGGAAAGCTCCGTCAGTCCGCCGTTCCTCGTTAAATTAAAGAGCGGACGGCATGCAGTAAGCTGCTAAACCCACAAAGCCATGCGTTGCACTCAGTCTCCACCATGGAAGAGATGTGTTTTTTGTTGTTTTCTAAAAATGCCAAGTGACATAGCCCTTCCAACTCTGTCCATAAGGCATTTAGCATTTAGCAACATAGCATTTTTAGGAAACAACTCCAAACACATCTCTTCGATTAGCACACTTAAAAAAGACATAAATCTAGACATTGAAACCGCATTGAATAATTGTCAGGGTTGGATAATTGTCAACTTGGGATTCCTCCAGGTTCTCCGGTTTCCCCCTACATTCCAACAACATGGATTCAAGGTAAATTGAATGCTCTAAAATTGCCCTTTATAGTTTTTGTGTTTGTATGTATTTCTGTGTGAGTGAGTGTTTGCCCAGCCTGTCCTGGGTGTATCTGCCCAGCACCTGAAATGTTCTCCCCTGGATGGGCATGGGAAACCCCCAACCTACCCCCCATGAGGGGAAGATAATGAAATTGTGGGGGGTGGCCAAATTACAGAATGCAGTTTATAAAATATATCGGGAAATATAATGTATTGTACATCCATACCACTATCTGGCATACCACATTGGGCTACAATGTACCACAATTTAAGAACAACTGCCTGAATGTAAATTTAATGTAAATGGACAACGGCTCCCCCTAGTGGGTTAGCACAGTCGACACAGCTTTTCAAGGACCAGAATGGTAGGTCCTTTTTAACCTTTTTTTATTTAGTCTAGGGCAGTGGTTCTCAAACTTTTCAGACCAAGTACCACCCATTATTTAATTTTTAGTCATGAAACGACATGTGGCACATCTATTGGATGTGATTGTATATTATAACAATAACGTACAAGAGTCCATGCTTGTGAAAAAATCACATAAAGGGTACAGTTACACCTATTTCTTGTGATTATTCACAATTATACGTAACCTGGGCGGCTCAGTGGTTAGTGTCAACACGTTCACCTCTCAGCACTGGAGATTCACGTTCGAATCTCAATCTGGGTGAATTTGAGTCCATGTTCTCCCCATGTCCACATATGTTTGCTCCAGATTCTCCGGTTTTCTCCCACAGTTCAAAAACATGGATTCAAGGTAAATTGCCCCTTATAGTGGGGGTTTATATGTGTCTCTGTAAGTGAGTGTGTGTCCAGCAATAGATTGGTGCCCTGTCCTGGGTGTATCCACCCAGCGCCCGAAAAGTTCTCCTCTGGATGGGCATGGGGAACCCTGTCTGGTTTTCACAATGAATACTGATTAACAGGATTACGGTTTCTCTAACAATCAAATACTGCCATCAATTACAGAACGCAATTTAAAAAATACATGCAAAAAATGTTTATTTTATATCCATATCATTATCTAACCTCATGTACACCTCATGTGCTCATCTGGGTGCCTGCGAGGTAGTACGATTAATGCCTTATGAGGTATGGTTGGCGTTGTAGGGGTCACATGCCATCCGACACCACAGTTGATTTAATAAACATACATTCATATCTTCAGCAAATAGAAAGTTCATATTAAAAGGGAAACAGTAACATCCTTTTATGTTCTTTTTGCAGGTTTCATCTTTTCAGTGTTTCAGCCCTTAAACGCAAACTAAGGGCTGCCAATCTTGGATTTCCTCGAGGAGTGTGACCGCCCATGGCTTGCGTCCATGAGCAGTGTCCATCCCCCTCCCTTTCGGGATTCAACACCCCAATTTCCGAGACCCCCTTTCGCCGACCGGACTCTGACATAACAGCTTGCACCCCGGACACCGAGCTGACCCCCACGCAGTGCGTCCTCCGTAATGTGTTATCCATCGACCCTGTCATCGATGGGAGTACGACGCACACTCGAGGCAACACTCCCACCCCTAGCGATGAACAGTTCTCTAACAGCGTGCTGAAGCTGCACGAGGGTGGAGCCGAGGGAGGAGCCATGCGCAGCCAATCGGAAAGCTTTCGGCTGCAGGCAGGGGGAGGTGGCTTCCTTGAGGGACTGTTCGGCTGCTTGAAGCCAGTTTGGACGATGATTGGCAAAGCGTATTCTACGGAAAACAAACAAACCCATGAAGGTGCGTAACTGAGGAACTTTATGAATGTTGGGATTTATTACCTGTCATTAGCTTTAGCGTTTTGAACCTTAACTTGTCCTAAAAAGTTTCGGAGCATCATATGGGGTTTATTCAGTCTTAAATAAGGTGGTACATTTTCATTCCTAAATTAATAATGAACTGGTCTAGGGTATACTACAGAGTTTTTTTCAAGTTTTGATCCCAATAAGAATTTAAATGTGATAAAATAAACCTTTCCCATTAAATTTGTTGCTTTGATACATCGACTATTTGTTACGAAGGGGGTTAGGTTGGAAGCACTATACAGACGTCTCTCTCACGTGGGTAGACCACGCCCACATCAGAGAGGTGTGTGCGTATGTATATATAGCTGCACCGGCAACTCTCTCTCTCTATATATATATATACATATATATATATATATATATATATATATATATATATATATATATATATATATATATATATATATGTATATGCGTGTGTGTGTGTGGTAACTAAGTATACGCAATATGGGATCTGACTGATTTATGTGACTCGGAGCTTTAGTTGAACGGAAACCACCGCAACTCTGCGGATACAAAATTATATTAACGCTCCTGTCACAAAACGAGTGCGGGGCGCGTAAGGGAACGAAAAATTCTTCTACTGACGACTGAGTCGAGTGATGCGCACACTCAGAGAGAAGAGGAGAGGGGAGGGGCTGCTGGCGGCACAGCTCCGGCGCGCTCGCTGAAAGCGGTCACGTGGTCTCCTTTCTCTCCTTCACTGAACATCTCAGAGCCTCCGTTCTGGTTAAGGCTGACGCCTTGCTCTGCTCTTTCGAGCAGAGAAATCCACTGCAAACATAAGCATAAACACAAGAACAGATATTGAAGTAACTTTGGCTCTGCCCCAGGGAAAGAGAACCCCCCAGCAACCAGAGCCGATAGGACAGAAAGAAACACAATAATTGCTGACGAAACGTTACCACTGCGGGAACGCGCACTTGGCACAGTCGATTACCAACGGTGTGACAAGTTGCATCAGTCGGCTTGTAGTATAAGTAGGCATGCCGACAGGTGCACCTTGTCAGAACAAATTAGCACGGCGCTCCCTTGGAAATGCAATCCTTTTCCGTATTCCGCCGTGTGTGTGCTGCTTACCTCCGCCGCCCTCTGGTGGTAGGCTGAGTCACCACGGCACAACCCGTAACAGTACCCCCTCCCCTAGGGGTGGCCCCTGATGTCCCCATGCTTGCAGCCCGGTTCCGCCTGAAATCCTGGATGAGTTCAGGATCCAGGATGTATCTGGCCGGAACCCAGGTCCGTTCCTCCGGGCCATAGCCCTCCCAATCCACCAGGTATTGGGTGGAGCCTTGGACGCTTCGGGAATCCAGTAACTGTGTAGGCTGGGGCTCCCGCCACCATCCATGGCTCGGGTGAGGCAGGGCCACGACACAAGTAGGGTTTGAGGCGGGATACGTGAAAGGTGGGATGGATCCTCATGGTCGGGGGCAACCTCAGTCGGTACGTGACGGGGTTGATCCTTCGAATCACCTTGAACGAGCCCACGTACCTTGGTGCGAGTTTGTTGGAATCTCCTCTAAGAGGCAGGTCCCGGGTGGACAACCAAACCCATTGCCCTAAACGACACATAGGTCCTGTTCGTCTTTTGCGGTCTGCGGTTCGTCTCATAGCCTCTGTCCGTGCCCCCAGGGCAGTTCGGGCCCTCCGCCAGGCCTGCTGGCATCGCCGCACATATTGCTTGGCAGCTGGAACCCTTATCTCGGCCTCCTGTTTCTCGAACATGGGGCGGGATACCCCTTTTGGCACTCAAATGGGGACATGCCTATGGCAGAGTGCCAGAGGGTGTTGTGAGCGTATTCTGCCCAGGGGAGTTGTTCAGCCCAGGTCTTGGGCTGATCTGACGTCAGGCACCAGAGCATGCGGCCAAGGTCTTTGATACCCCTTTTGGCACTCAAATGGGGACATGCCTATGGCAGAGTGCCAGAGGGTGTTGTGAGCGTATTCTGCCCAGGGGAGTTGTTCAGCTCAGGTCTTGGGCTGATCTGACGTCAGGCACCAGAGCATGCGGCCAAGGTCTTGGTTGACTCTCTCGGGCTGACCGTTGGACTCCGGGTGCAAGCCTGACGAGAGACTAGCTGTAGCCCCCAGCAGTTGGCAGAACGCCTTCCAAAAGCGGCTGGCAAATTGGGGTCCTCGGTCAGAGACAATGTCTCTAGGAATCCCATGGACCCTGCCCACGTGTTGGATAAGGAGGTCTACAGTCTCTCGGGCACTGGGAAGTTTTGGCAAAGCCACAAACTTGCATGCCTTCGATAACCGATCCACAAGGACCAGTATGTTACCCTTGGATGAAGACAGCCCTGTAACAAAATCTAGGGCGATGTTAGACCATGGGCGCGACGGAACAGGGAGAGGTTGCAAGAGGCCTGGAGGTTTGACCCTAGGCGTCTTGTTCTTGGCGCACCCAACACATGCCGTGATATATTCCTTCACCGCAGCCTCCATCTTGGGCCACCAGAACCTGCGCTGTAAGAGTTCCAGTGTTCGGGTGACCCCTGGGTGTGCTCAGAACGAGGAGGCATGTCCCCACTGCAGAACCTGTTTGCGGACATTGGACAGAACAAATAGTCTCCCTGGTGGGCCGCCTCCAGGGTCCGGGTAGTTCCGCAGGGCTCTCTTGACCTGGACCTCAATGGGCCAGGTGAGAGCTGCCACAATTCGTGGCCCGGGAAGGATGGGTTCAGGGTCACAGTCTGTGCCTTCCGTAGGTTGGGCCCTCAGCCGAGAGAGAAAAGAAGGCACAAGGATGGAGTTTGGGTGGGGACCCGACACGTTGGGAAAGCACCGCCCCTACCCCTACATCAGAAGCATCGATCTCAACAACTAAGGGCTCCTCCCCGTCTGGGAGTCGCAGAATGGGAGAGGAGGTCAGTCGTTTTCGGAGGACGTCAAACACCCGCTCCGGCTCTGGGGTCCAGCGGAAGGGACCTGGGGTTTTACGTGAAAGTGCTGTAAGGGGGGCCGCTATAGAACCGAAGTCCCTCATGAACTTCCGAAAAAAATTAACGAAGCCCAGGAAGCGTTGGACCTCACGGAGGAAGGTGGGGCAAGGCCAATCGACTACGCCCGTATCTTAGCGGGGTCCATCTCCAAGGTTCTCCCGGAAATAATGAACCCTAGGAAGGACACCGTAGAGGAGTGAAAGGTGGACTTCTCCAGCTTTACATATAGTTGGTGTTGTAGCAGAAGCTGGAGGATCCGTCGCACATGTTTGACATGTTCCTTTATAGACCGATTGTAGATAAGAATGTCGTCGAGGTACACATATGCATATCGGTCTAGTGCTTCTCTCAACACCTCATGAATGAATCACTGGAAGACAACCGGGGCGTTCATGAGGCCGAAGGGCATGACTAAATATTTGTAATGCCCCGTTGGTGTTAAAAAGGCTGTCTTCCACTCATCCCCCTGCCGGATTCTAATCAAGTTATAGGCGGCCTGTCGCAGCGCCTCAAACCCCGTTGACATCAGGGGCAAGGGGTAGTGGTCCCTGATAGTGATGGCGTTGAGACTGCGATAGTCAATACACGGACGCAGGGAACCATCCTTTTTGCCCACAAAAAAGAACCCCGCTCCCGCCGGCGAAGACGACGGGCAAATAAACCCTTGGTCCAACCCTTGGTCTGCTGCTTCCATTTTATGGTCACACCGTTCTGTTACGAAGGGGGTTAGGTTGGAAGCACTATACAGACATCTCTCTCACGTGGGTAGACCACACCCGCCCATGTCAGAGAGGTGTGTGTGTATGTATATATAGCTGCACCGGCAACTTTCTCTCTCTCTCTCTCTCTCTCTCTCTCTCTCTCTCTATATATATATATATATATATATATATACACACACACACACACATATATATATATATATATATATATATATATATATATATATATATATATATATGCGTGTGTGTGTGGTAACTAAGTATACGCAATATGGGATCTGACTGATTTATGTGACTTGAAGCTTTAGTTAAACAGAAACCTCGCAACTCTGCGGATACAAAATTATATTAATGCTCCTGTTACAAAATGAGCGCGGGGCACGTAAGGGAACGAAAAAGTCTTCTACCGACGACTGAGTGATGCACACGCTCAGAGAGAAGAGGAGAGGGGAGGAGCTGCTAGTGGCGCAGCTCCGGCGCGCTCGCTGAAAGCGGTCACGTGGTCTCCTTTCTCTCCTTCACTGAACAACTCAGAGCCTCCACTCTGGTTAAGGCTGACGCCTTGCTCTGCTCTTTTGAGCAGAGAAATCCACTGCAAACATAAGCATAAACACAAGAACAGATATGGAAGTATCTTTGGCTCTGCCCCAGGGAAAGAGAACACCCAGCAACCAGAATAAAACCAAATAGGACAGAAAGAAACACAATAATCGCTGACGAAACGCTAACACTGAACGCGCACTTGGCACGGTCGGTTACCAACAGTGTGACAAGTTGTATCAGTCGGCTTGTCGTATAAGTAGGCATGCCGACAGGTGCACCTTGTCAGACCAAATTAGCGCGGCGCTCCTTTTTTCTTTTCCCGTAGTCCACCTTGTGCGTGCTGCTTGCCTCCGCCGCCCTCTGGTGGTAGGCTGAGTCACCGCGGCACGACCCGTAACACTATTTTACTAAACTCATATTAAAAGATAGGCGGCACGGTGGCTTAGTGGTTAGCACGTTCGCCTCTCAGCGCTAGGGATTCCCGGTTCGAATCCCCATCTGGGTGGAGTTTCCATGTTCTCCCCGTGTCCGTGTGGGTTTCCTCCGGGTTCTCCGGTTTCCTCCCACAGTCCAAAAACATGGATCAAGTTAATTGAGTTCTCTAAATTGCCCCATAGTGAGTGTGTACCCAGCGATGGATTGGCGCCCTGTCCTGGGTGTATCTGCCCAGCGCCCGAGACGTTCTCCCCTGGATGGGCATGGGGAACCCCACCGCGACCCTAATAGAGGATAAAGCGGGAGATAACGAATGAATGAATGAATATTAAAAGATGTTGCCCTGACTCTGTTTTCACTCTGCTTTGACTCTGTTTTTCACTCTGTTCTGACTCTTTTTTACTTTGCCCTGACTCTTATTTTTTCTCAGCTCTGACTCTGCCCTGACTCTGTTTTCAATGTACCCTGACTCTGCCCTGATTTTTTTTTTACTCTGCTGTCACTATTTTTTGTCTCGCTACCCTGACTGTACCCTGACTCTACCCTGGCTCTGCCCTAACTCTGCCCTGTTTAGCGCCAAAAACATAACCGGCGCCAGTTTCTTCATTCAGTATTTGATTGTATCGTACGATTGAACTAATAACTAACACATCGACTTATTCCTCAGAGTCCTGGGAGGTTCCTTTTGAAGAGATCTCTGAGCTGCAGTGGGTGGGCAGTGGTGCTCAGGGAGCCGTGTTCCTGGGAAGGTTTCATGGTGAGGAGGTCGCAGTGAAGAAAGTGAGAGACATTAAAGAGACAGAAATTAAACATCTGAGGAAACTCAAGCACCCAAACATAATCACTTTCAAGTAAGTAACACACTTACAGAGGTGTGTTGACCACTGATTCACATCACCATTACTATTAAATAATTTGTTCAGGTACATTTCTGGTGTATTGGTATCCTGGCAATGCACCACCTCTCCAGACGTCAATAGTCAGACACTCAAAGCTATCATGGCAGTGCTGAGATCATCAACACAACGCCACCGAACACTGAATAGAACTGAATTGTATTAAATCTTACTGTATCCGTACAGAGAAAGTAGATACATAGTCTACACCTGAGGTCACTAACAGATGTTGTTCACCGTGGCTCCAAACTGATAAACTATTGGGACCAAATTAACTTTCAGTTTATTTTGAGCGGCGGAACTTTTTATGTCTTTACGGTACAGGCTTTCCCGTGCAGTAAACTCACAGATCATTAACGCCTGATATAGCAATAAGGTACAATAAGGCAATAAGATAGGCGTGTTCTGGTCCTTAAATCTGATTGGCTGAGCTGTTTGTCCAGCAGTGACATTAACAGATACTTCAGACCGCTTTACATTAGTATCAATGCGTTAATTCTTAAAATTCAGATTAATAAACAGAGATTCCCAATGCAGCTGTTTTTTATAAACTGCATTCTGTAATTTGGCCACTAAATGACAGTCTTTGTTTGTTAAAGAACCCAAAATTCTGTTAGTCAAGGATCAGGGTCAACTTTAAAAATCAAACCTTGTCTTTTTTATTATAGTGTGTTTGTCACCTTTTTATTAAAGCAATAAGGCCCTCGAGGTTGTGTATTATTTTGAAAAAATCACAGGAAAGTAGTGTAACTTCTTTGCATCGGTCCTGATAATTTATTTTTTCCCCGATTTGTTCTGGTTTTTAAATTTTATTGGCCAGGTTTGATATTATTGACAATAACACACACCTCTGACTGCTTTACATTCTTATCAATGTGTGAAATACAATTTCGATGCTTTTTATAAACTGCAAATAAATAATTTGGCCTCTAGATGGCAGTTTTTGATCGTTAGCGAAACCTGAATTCTGTTACTCAGCGATCAACATTCACTTTAAAAATTGGACTAGATTACATCGCGGAAGACCAGATTATTAATGATTTTTCTTTTAATAAACACATTTATGAATCAAACACTGTTTGTAATTGTTTTAAATAAAGAAATAAAGCACTCGAGGTTGTGTATTACTGTGAATAATTCAGAGGAAAGAGATGAGACTGTACTCCGCTATGCGTTGTGCCTAACAACACCTTTTTCCTTCAAATTAATTGCAATAATTTACTTTCCTGTGAATCATTCATGGCTACAAATTTGTCGGTCCATTGGTTCCTGACATCCGTTTCCAATGTATAGCCACTTGCACGCTGTCCACGTCACTAAAGAATCAGCTCCCCACTGGGATGCTCACATGAGAGCGGCAGGTCCAGCGACGGTCGATGATGCCCCCGTATTCCCCCGGTTTTTTGGTACAACAAACTATGCCACCTTATTGTCTTGTGCTTCATTGCACCTCCCGCTCTTTGTTTTGCTTTTCCTGGAATGCCAAGATATGTGGGCTGGAACTGTGCATCCCCGATGGAGAACATGCCAGTGAGGCCTGCAGGTGTCTTTGTTCCTGGGTTTCTGCACCAAAAAGTCACATAACAGGACACAATGAGGACCAGAGCTTCATTTACAGAATGCTTTAAAAAAACCCACATTATATGCGAAATGCTGGCTCGTGTCTCTGCTTTATTTCATTTAAAACAAAATATCGAATAATCCTGATGTGAATGTGTCTGTGTTGCAGAGGTGTTTGTACACAGGCTCCATGTTACTGCATTATTATGGAGTACTGTGCACAGGGGCAGCTGTATGAGGTTTTAAGAGCAGGGAGAAAGATCACTCCATCGCTGCTGGTCGACTGGGCCATGGGCATCGCAGGCGGAATGAACTACCTTCACCTGCACAAGATCATTCACAGAGACCTTAAATCACCCAAGTGAGTTCTGCACATATCTAGATATGGAAGAACTGAATTGTGTTGCTGTTTTTAACCATGCCACAGAATGCAGTGCAAAATACCATGCACAGAACTGTACAGAAAACAAAACAGAGTATGGTGCACAGTGCAAAACTAAGTTGCTCTACGTAGCATACGTAGTACAGTGCAGAGCACAATATCCTACAACTATACAGTGCCTTGCAAAAGTATTCACCCCCTTTTAGGTTTTCACATTTTGTTACCTAACAACCTGGAATTCAAAGGGAATTTTTGAGGGTCTGCATCATTTAATTTACAGACCATGCCTACAACTTTCAACATTTAACATTTTTTTTTATTGTGAAGCAAACAACAAATAGGACAAAATAACTGAAAACATCAGTGTGCATAACTATTCACCCCCGTAAGTCAGTACTTTGTAGAGCCACCTTTTGCAGTATTTACAGCTGCAAGTTGCTTTGGATAAGTCTCTATGAGCTTGCCACATCTTGCCACTGGAATTTTTGGCCATTCCTCATGGCAAAACTGCTCCAGCTCCTTCAAGTTAGGTGGTTCCCGTTGGTGATCAGAAATCTTTAAGTCTGACCACAGATTCTCAATTGGATTAAGGTCTGGGCTTTGACTAGGCCATTCCAATATGTTTACACGTTTCCTCTTAAACCACTCAAGTGTTGCTTTAGCAGTATGCTTTGGGTCATTGTCCTGTTGGAAGGTAAATCTCCGCCCTAGTCTCAGATCACTGACAGACGTAAACAGGTTTTGCTCAAGAATATCCCTGTATTTAGCACCATCCATCTTCCCCTCGACTCAGACCAGTTTTCCAGTCCCTACTGCTGAGAAACATCTCCACACCATGATGCTTCCAACACCATGTTTCACTGTGGGGATGGTGTTCTTGGGGTGATGAGATGTGTTGGGTTTGCGCCAGACATAGCATTTTCCTTGGTGGCCAAAAAGTTTAATTTTGGTCTCATCTGACCACAGTACCTTCCTCCATACAGTTTGGGAGTCTCCCACATGCCTTTTTGCAAACTCGAAACGAGCCTTCCTATTTTTGCCTGTAAGTAAAGGTTTTTTTCTGGCCACTCTTCCATAAAGCCCAGCTCTATGGAGTGTACGGCTTATTGTGGTCATATGGACAGATATTCCAGTCTCTGTTTGGGAACTCTGCAGCTCCTTCAGGGTTTTGGTCTCTGTGCTGCCTCTCTGATTAATGCCCTCCTTGACCAGGCTGAGAGTTTTGGTGGGCGGCCCTCTCTTGGCAGGTTTGTTGTGGTACCATGTTCTTTCCATTTGATGATGATGGATTTGATGGTGCTCCGGGGGATCATCAGAGATTTGGATATTTTTTTATAACCCAACCCTCACTTATACTTCTCTACAACTTTATCCCTGACTTGCTTGGAGAGCTCCTTGGTCTTCATGGTGTTGTTTGGTTAGCTTAATGGTGTTGCAGCCTCTGGGGCCTTTCATAAAAGTGTGTATATACTGACAGATCATGTGACACTTAAATTGCACACAGGTGGCCTTCATTTCACTAAGCATGTGACTTCTGAAGGTAATTGGTTGCACCAGAACTTTTTAGGGGCTTCATAACAAAAGGGGTGAATACAAATGCACATGACAATTTTCAGTTTTTTATTTTCATATTCTTTATATGCATATTTTTTTTTTCTCATTTCACTTCTAAAACGTAGACTATTTTGTGCAGATGCATCACATTCAATTCAGATAAAAAAAATACATACAGGTTGTAATGTAGTAAAATAGGGAAAAATCCAAGGGGGTGAATACTTTTGCAAGGCACTGTAAATGCAGTGCATTACTAGTGTGGGGTACAGTGTGCACAGTGTGAGTGTGGTATAATGGCATAGACTTCAGTACAGAGTACAGGGGCAGTACAGTCTGTAGTACAGAATACAGCCGCAGTGCAGTATGCAGTACAGAGTTCAGTACAAGGTACAGGTGCAGTGCAATATGCGTTACAGCGTACAGGGACAGTGCAGTATGCAGTACAGAGTTCATTATGGAGTACAGGGGCAGTATAGACCTCATTACAGAGTACAGCAGTCAAGCTGTATGCAGTACAGAGTACAGGGGCGGTGCAGTATGCAGTACAGAATTCAGTACGGAGTACAGGGGCAGTGCAGTGTATGCAGTACAGAGTGTAGCAGCTGTGCAGTATGATGTACAAAGTACAGCGGCAGTGCAGTATGCAATACAGAGTTCAGTAGAGAGTACAGGGGCAGAACAGACCTCAGTACAGAGTACAGTGGCAGTACAGTATGCAGTACAGAGTACATGGGCAGTGCAGTCTGCAGTAAAGAGTTCAGTACGGAGTACAGGGGCAGTACAGACCTCAGTACAGAGTACAGGGGCGGTGCAGTATGCAGTACAGAATTCAGTACGGAGTACAGGGGCAGTACAGTGTATGCAGTACAGAGTGTAGCAGCAGTGCAGTATGATGTACAGAGTACAGCGGCAGTGCAGTATGCAATACAGAGTTCAGTACGGAGTACAGGGGCAGTACAGACCTCAGTACAGAGTACAGTGGCAGTACAGTATGCAGTACAGAGTACATGGGCAGTGAAGTCTGCAGTAAAGAGTTCAATACGGAGTACAGGGGCAGTACAGACCTCAGTACAGAGTACAGCGGCAGTGCAGTATGCAGTACAGAGTACAAAGGCAGTGCATTATCAGTACAGGGGAAGTACAGTATGTAGTACAGAGTACAGCATCAGTGCAGTGTGCAGTACAGACTTTTTTTTTTTTTTAGATTTTTAATTGTAAATCTCAGTGATGTCACTCCATGATTGGCTTTTTGATGTTCACCCTTCCTCTCGGTAGCATGCTAATCACTCACGATGACCTCGTGAAGATCTCCGATTTCGGGACGTCGAAGGAGCTGCGGGACAAGAGTACGAAAATGTCCTTCGCTGGCACCGTGGCATGGATGGCACCGGAGGTCATCCGAAACGAACCCGTCTCGGAAAAAGTTGATATCTGGTACGCGACTTTTGGCAAACAGTTAATTAAGTAAAATCTGATAGCGTGGGAAACAGTGTTCGACAGTCTGACTGACACTCCACTGCGCATTATGAATTATCAGTCAAATCTTTGGACACATCCCCTTTTTGCTGCATTGTCCATATTCTCAGTTCCACTTACTGTAAAGATGGACTTTGTAGTTCTACAATTCCAGACTGTAGTCCATCTGTTTGTTTACTAGAATACAGACTGTGTTAGTCCCCTTTACCCTGTTGTAATGGTCAAGATCTACCAATAGTACCACCGCAGAACAGGTATTATTTGGTTGGTGCATTATTCCTATCCCAGCACTGTCACTGACGAATCCCAATCGGGGTAGAGTTTCCATAATATCTCCAAAACATGGATTCAATGTAAATTGGATGCTCTAAATTGCCCCAAGTTCCAAGTTCAAGCAATGTATTTATATAGCGCGTTTTACAACAGTACATAGTCACAAAACAGCTTTGCAGTGTTGTAAGCCTGAAACCATAAAGAGAAAGCCAAATCAACAGTGGCAAGGAAAAACTCCCCTTTCTGTTATGTTCTAAACTCTAAACTGGATCCTCTAAATCAGGCTTGCCCAATATGGTCAGTAGATCGCACAGTGCATGTTGGTAGATCACTATGGATCATGGAAAAATAGGACGTTAACTGCACTTACCAGCTCTTTTATCATAGCACAATAAAATATTTTAGGGGTTTCCATTTAGTTGAAAGGTGTTTCATGTCCTTGAGACAAAGTCTGTTCAAAAACCAAGTTCTCTCCATGCTATTTGCTGGAGCATGTTTAATATGCTGATTACACAGTCTTTCACAGTGTTTTCTATGCTGGTTCCACAATATTAACATTATGTGTGTAAAAAGGTAACAACAATAAAACAAATGATGAATCCTGGTCGATCACGATGACCTGTCCACTGGAAAAGGTAGATCTCGGGCCAGAAAAGTATGGGCAAACCTGATCTAATTCATGTTGTTTTTTAAGTTGTAATACTGCATAATACTACAAACTACATAATGCAGAATTACTTTAGTGAGTAATTTAGCAAATATTAACAACAATAACACATGAAATTTAACCTCCATGATGTTGATGGACTACATTTGTTTCTGCAGGTCCTTTGGGGTGGTGCTGTGGGAAATGCTGACTGGAGAGATTCCATATAAGGATGTTGACTCCTCTGCTATTATATGGGGAGTCGGGAATAACAGCCTGCAGCTGCCTCTTCCTGAAAGCTGTCCTGATGGGTTCAAGATCCTTTTGAAGCAGTGCTGGTGAGATACAGAACATCAGCGTCAGTCCGTTTGGGATGGTTGGCTACAGTGGGGCTTAAAAGTTTGGGTTCCCTTTGGAATTATACCTAAATATTACCTAAAACTGTTCTGGGACACGGCATGCTGGCAAAATGGGAAATAGGGGCATGCCGGACATAATCATGTGAGACAGAACCACAAGAGCCATAAAAGTTCAAAAGGCGAAAATTATTACATTAAATAAATATAATGAAGGATGGCATGGTGGCTTAGAGGTTAGCACGTTCGCCTCTGGGGGTCCAGGTTTGAATCCCAATTTTGGTGGAGTTTCCATGTTCTCCCATTGTCCATATGGGTTTTTCTTAGGTTTACAGGTTTCCTCCCACAATCCAAGAACATGGATTCAAAGTGAATGGAATGCTCTAAATTGTTCATAGTACATAGTGTGTTTTTGTGTGTGTCCGTGTGAGTGAGTGTGCCCAGCGATAGATTGGCACTCTGTCCTGGGTGTATCTGCCCAGCGCCTTAAATCTTCTCGCAATTATATGAAAATATAATTAAATCAATATAAATATCCCAAGACATGTGCACATCGTACATACCGCACATAGAGCCAGACTATACCTTAAATGTACAAGCCACCCCTATAACCTGAAACATAAAGCACAATAGCAAATAAGTGAAACAAAAGACAAGGGTACTAGGGTACTGATCTGGTACTAGGCTGCTATGGTAGCACTGCCGACACTTGGGGGAGCCGAGTTTGTCCTTGCCAAATATTGTCAGAGTTGCACCTGTGGTCTTGCTCAGAGTTGCTCTCTCCCTGCTCTGTCTTGCAGCGGGTCAGCCAAGACTTACTGCTCCACATAGCTCAGGGGACACGGTCGGATTGAAAATCAGGCACCCAAAAATATACTTTTAATAAAAAAACATGCTTCTTTTGATGTCTTCATAACACAATGAAGTGGGTGTGGTAGCTGAGTGGTTAGGGTGTTGAGCTATCACCAAATTTGGGTCAGCCAAGGGCTGTATCATGAGCATAGCTGACCCTGTGTTTTGACCACAACCATCAAGTTGGGAAATTTGAAGAAATTTGAAGTCGAAAAAAAGCATCTGCTAAACGACCTCTTAGGGCCACAGCACGATACTACCACCAGCATATTTCATAACGGGATACAAGCCTTTGGGCTGAAACACAGTACTTTTCTTTGAACATGCCCCCTTTTTGCTTTCATTATCGATTAGTTGGGTTACGCGATTTCTGCCTTACTCGCAATGTCATAACCGCTTACGTCACCTGCAGCGCTTCAATAACGCTGGAAAAAAAATAGCGGATAGAACAGAACGAGGCGGAAAAAAAGCTTCCATTTAAATAATCAAAACTGCGGGAGCACGTGTAACATGCAAGCTCTGCGAAAATGAATTGACCTGCACGGAGCACCACTGTGATGATACACCACCTGAAACTAAACATGCTGAACACAGATGAGGATGAAGCTCAACAGCAGAGGAAATCACTACAACATCCCGAGGTTCTTTAGTTTTAAAGTGAATCAACGTAACGGTGCAATGTAACACTATGAGACCGGCAGAGCACGCTTCATGCTGTTTTTGGTTGTTAACTGTGTAATAACTAGGGGTGAGCTGCAATATTCGCTGATTCGACGATTCGATTCGGAGAACCGTAGTCGACTATGAACCTCATAGTCGAATGTACCATTTTGATCACATGGGGGTGCCCATGGCTGCTGCTAAGCATTAGTTTTTACATGTAATGTCTTTGTTTTCGTTATATATATAACCTTTTGTCAAATAAAATCATCCTGTCACAAATGTCCGTCTTTCCCCGGAGATGAGCGGCTCCGCGGGGAAATCGCGAACGGCGCTCGCGCATGAGCGTCTCCCGGGATCCGGCTACGCGTCAGCCGGTCTAAACAGAGTGCGACCTGCGCGGAACAAATGCGCAATAAGACACCGTGGCAGAAATGCTGATGGAGAAAAGCTGGAACACCGGGATAAAAACCAAAACTAGAATTTATTTAAAAAGTGGTGCCGAAGCACCAACAGAACAAAGTAAACGAACAAAGCAACATCGGGTAAGGTAACCAAAAATTAAAGACGTGCACTAACCCAACCAATCACCCAAGTGAGATAATCAGAAACCAAACGAGGGACAGGTGCCGCAGGTGATTGTTACACATCCTAATTTCTGTTAATATTTTTTTTAAATGATGTGTGCGCTTTAACCCATTTACGGTGCTCTAGAAAAACATGTAAAATATAAAAATAAATCTTTAAAAAAAACACGCTTATAGCGCCATCTTGTGGTGAAATTTTAACTGATTCGACTATCAGTCGACTATAGGGAAAATCTGACGAATCAGATTCGACTATGAAAAACCTTAGTTGAATACAGCCCTAGTAATAACAGTGATAGAGGACGTGTGTTACTTTATATTTTCAATTAATTAGCTTAATAAGTGCTTTTATAAATACATACAACGTGTACACAATGATGCTAATTAATGATCAAACTTCACGTTTTAATTATTTGACAAAATATGAGTGAAGACACTGCACTCTATGGGAGTGAGGTAGACTTATTTGCATTTAGAGGGGAATTAAGTAACATATTAGAGCAACTCAAATTTGTTTTCACACTGTGCTACATATTGTGTCAGTGTGTGTTTGAGATTTGTGTTTAATTGCTATTTGAGCTAATTGGATGCCTTAAACTCATACTGTAAATAAAACCAGACATACTGACCTGCTTAATAATTCTACAGTGTAGCTGTTTTTCTTCATAACTACTGACTTGTAATGTTCTCATTTGTAAGTCGCTTTGGATAAAAGCGTCTGCTAAAAGATTAAATGTAAATGTAAAGACATGGAAATTTTTTTTATTTATCTGACCGATCGAAAAAATAATCGACCGATTAATCGATTATCAAAATAATCGTTAGTTGCAGCCCTAGTAGTTTTACAATTACAGACTGTAGTACATTGATTTTCTATTTTATTTTGTTGGTCCTCTGTTGGTTCTCTGTTCTCTATTTGTCAGGACCATCCCAGAACAGGTAGAATTTGGGTGGTGGATTGTTGATTGTCAATTCTACAGTGACACTGATGCGGTGAGTGGGTTTTAGTGCAGCAGTGCTGCTGTAGTCTAATTTCCCCACCTCAGTGACATTTAGGCCTAATGCACCAATCAAATAATACCTGTTCTGTGGTGGTACTATTGGTGTCTTGACCATTAGGACAGAGTAAATGGGACATACACAGTGAGTGCTGTAGTCCACAAACAGATGGACTACAGCCTGGAAGGACAAAGTCCATCTTTATGGTAATTGGAACTGAGAACATGGAGGCGTGTCCAAACTTTTGACTGGTAATGTGTCTTTTTTGACAATAACAGTCTTTAAATCTGTTGAATATTAAAAAAGATTTATATTTTTTCTCTTTGAGTGTTTTTGGAACATCATGAGGCCGAAGTGGAGTTATGTTCATGATGGGATATTGTTTACAGGAATTGCAAACCCAGAAACAGACCATCGTTCCGACAGATTCTGCTGCATCTGGACATCGCGTCAGCTGATGTGCTGTCCACCCCACAGGAGACGTACTTCAAATCTCAGGTAATCTCAGTTAAATCTCAGTTCCAGCTTTTAAAAACTGGCAAAAATATTACTTCTTTTGTAATGAAACTGAATACTGTGTGTGTGTGTGTGTGTGTGTGTGTGTGTGTGTATGCAGGCTGAGTGGCGTGAGGAGGTAAAACAGCACTTTGAGAAGATTAAGTCGGAAGGGACGTGTCTGCACCGGCTGGATGAAGAACTCATAAACCGCCGTCGTGAAGAACTCCGGTCAGTATCACCACTAAAACCTTAAATGATGTCACTTCCCTTTTTTTTGGCAATGATCTTTTAATCATGGCATCTGTTCTGTTAGTAGATGGCTTTATTGTATTAGGCAGCAAGTGGACATTTGATCCTCAAAGTTGATGTTCAGGAAAAATGGACGAGTTTAAAAAGTTAAGGGTGTTTAATAAGGATCACGTGGTGATGTCATGTGAGAGTGTAGACTGTATCTGCATTCTCTATACAAATGCAGTAAGATTTTATAGTGTTTCTATTCAGCATTCAGTGGCGGACAAACACCTGTGTTGATGATTCACGTCAAGATAGCAATGTCTGGAGAGGTTGTTTTCAGTTGACGGTACACTTGGGTTTTAGCTAGACACACCTCATTTTGTACCAAATCAGCATTAATATCATAATCTTTAACAGACATGCGCTGGACATCCGAGAGCATTATGAAAGGAAGTTGGAACGAGCCAACAACCTTTACATGGAGCTGAGTGCTGTGATGTTACAACTGGAGTTAAAAGAGAAAGAACTTCTGAGGTAAAGTTTCCTTTTATTTCATTTTTTTTCTCATTTATTAGGTCAGTTTAGTGAAAGTTAAAAGGAGTTACATCTCTATGCAAGCTTTTAGGACTCTGGGTTATGATGAACCTGGGTTATGAAGATCATGGGCATTAATTTAGCGATTTCAGCGAGTCGTCAACAATGCACCGCGTGGTTTGATTTAGCACGTCAGTGTTTCTTTGCTATTGTAGTGACAGGTGAGGAGCCACGGGAGCCACAAAGAGCACAAAATATACAAGCTGTAAATGATTTATGGGTGTGTTTTGTACTTAACGTGCAATAAACCAATCAGCAATTCTCTTTAAGAGCACTTAAATAGCGGATTGCTATTTTAGCGGTGCAGCTACCTGGCCTCACTGCGCTGGTCCATGAGGTTTTCCATTTGACTGTGAATGGAGAACCCACAGTAGAGTGTAGACTATGTATCTGCATCCTCTGTACAAATGCAGTAAGATTTATTAGCATTCAGTTCTATTCAGCGTTAAGTGGCGGACATGCACCTGGAAAGGATGTCTGCAGAGGTTGTTTTAGGTCGGTGGTGCACTTGGGTTTTAGCTAAACACACCTCAGTTTGAGATGGCCAAGTTCATCAGGGTAGATATATTCACAAGCAGCATTGCTATTTAAATGATGCATGCAGAAGGTGTAAAAATAGACTGACAAATTACATTTATTTAATTTAAATTTTTATTAGGGGAAGAATGAAATAAGGTACCCTTACATTACATTTCTTTTTAGCATTTTTACATTAATACAAGGCATTCCCTTATTTTTCCATAATTATAAACCATTTTTACATAAATGAAAAGAACAACAAATACACAAAAAGAAAACAAACACCCTATACGCATCCAACGAGGTTTTGTTATACATACCTACTAAAATTTAAGCATTACATCAGTCATTTGGTGTTATTAGTTGAATGTACTTAATAAATTTTTTCCATAACTGAATAAATTTACCTTTTTTCATATTAAGAGAGGAAGATAATTTTAATTTAAAATCCATTACATATATCTCGTGAGTCATCAATAGTGGGAGGCACAGAACTTAACCATTTCCTTGTTATCGCTTTCTTGCTGGCTACTAGGAGAGCAAGCATTAGTTTCCTATCCTTTCCATTTAGTGGCATAGTAGAGATATCACCCAGGTACAGAACTTCACACATTAATGGGATTTCACACTCAAAAATTTGTTCCATATTCCTGCGTATGTCCTTCCAATATGGGACAAGAATTTTACAATTCCAAAATATATGATGGTGATTGGCCTCCTTTTGCCCATAGCGTCTCCAGCATTCTGTACCAGTGTCCAGGTGTCGCTTTTGCAATGGAGAAATAAAATGTCGCATGATGTTTTTCCAATTAAATTCCCTCCACATGGCTGAGCGAGTCGACTTCCACTGTAATTCACATATCTTGTACCATCTATCCTCCTCAATAGAAAAATTACCCTCTCTTTCCCATTTTTCCGTGACATATAGTGTATTATCAAATTTGGCCTGTTGAAAGCCATTGTACATGATAATAACTAGAAATTATTTTATTGCAGGTACCTGCAATAAATAGAAAAATTACCCTCTCTTTCCCATTTTTCCTTGACATATAGTGTATTATCAAATTTGGCCTGTTGAAAGCCATTGTACATGATAATAACTAGAAATTATTTTATTGCAGGTACCTGAAACATTTTGCAGATAGAAATACTTTAAAAATTCCCTCCTCTCTTTTTTCTATTAATTTTGGCATGTTTTGGTCAAAATAATGCCGTACTTGTAAGTATCTTTAGAAGTCATCCCGCTCCAAACCATGCTTTTGTTGTAGTGAATTAAAACTCATAAAGATCCCCCTGTCCAAGAAAGTAAAATAATTTGTAAGACGATCCAGACGACTTTTTCAATCCATAGTTCTGTATCAACAAATCTGTATCAAATGCACACCATCTTAGCATTTTATATGATTTTTGTATATTATATATTCTAGCTAACTCACGCCATGTTTTCAATGCAACTTTTATCCAAGTGTTATTTTCATCTTTTAATTTACTTTCCAATTTATCGTCAGCAATTAAGGCTGCTATTGGCCCTATCTGAATCATTGATCTCTCAATTTCAATCCATCTTGATGAATACGTTGGGCTACACCAGCAAATTCACTGACTTAGAGGTTCAATAAACAAGGCAAAGCACAGGCGGGAAAATGGACATCCCTGTCTCATTCCTCTTTGAAGAGGCAAAGAGTTTGAAATGCAGCCATTAATCTTAATTTTTGCAGATGATCCACCGTACAGCGCCTGGAATATATCTATTATTGTTGTCTGAAAGCCAAACCGTGATAGGACCTTGTGTAAAAAAATACCATCTGACAAAATCAAAGGCTTTTTCAGCATCTAAACTTAATAAAGCAGCTTCTAATTTATTTTGATTGATATATCTGATTATATGTAGTGTCCGTCTAATATTATCCTGAGTTTGTCTTTCTCTGATAAAACCAGTCTGGTTATTAATTAATTAATTCAGGTAATATTTTTTCTATTCTTCTTGCTAATATAGATGTAAATAATTTATAGTCCACATTTAGTACACTAATTGGTCTATAGTTTCCACGCTCTACCTTGTCTTTACCGTCCTTTGGAATAACAGAAATTATGGCTGTTTCCCATGAGGGTGGAATTTCTTTTTTTTCAATGACCCAATTAAAGACCTCCAATAATGTTGGCATCAGCGCTTCTTGAAATGATTTGTACCATTCGGCTGTAAAGCCATCCATGCCTGGGGACTTGTGTATTTTTAATTTAGTTATTGCTAAGTGCAATTCCTCCTTTGTTATTTCAGCTATTAAGTTTTTGTTTTGTTCTTCAGAGACAGAGGGTAGGGTTATCGAGGATAGAAAAGAATCAATCTGAGATTCGTTATCGATCCGCGGTTGAGAATATAATCTCTCATAGTATCTTTCGAAACATTGCTGAATCTTCTCCAGTTTGACCTCCTTTTTACCTGAATCAGGATTTATTATCTTCAGAATATCATTACTAGCCTGTTGTTTCCTCAATTTGTAAGATAGCAATTTCATAGATTTCCCTCCGACCTCATAATTTCGCTGCTTTAAAAACAATATTTTTTTTGTATCTCTTCAGTATATATCGCCTCCACTTCCTTTTTTCTCCTATTTATTTTTTCTTTAATCTCTGTATCATTACTGGTAATATATTTATTCTGTAGCTGTTTCAATTTGATTTGCAAATCACTCAACCTATGCTGTTTGAAAATTTTTGAGTGGGAGGTAATGTCTTTTAATGCATCCCACAATATAGGATGGGTCACCTCCCCATTGTTGTTTATTTCTAAATATGTATTTATTTCGGTTTTTAATTGTTCTTTAACCTGTGGGTTATTCAGTATATTTGAGTTTAACCGCCAAAGCATAGATCAGTGCCTCTTATTCACATACAGGGACATATATATACAGGGCTGTGATCAGAGATATCCACTGATCCTATAGAACCTTTATCTACTCTATACAGGTCTCTGCCGAACATAAAAAATAGTCCAATCTAGAATAGGTGTCGTGAGGGGGAGAATAATATGTATAATCCCTACATAATGGATTTTGTTCCCTCCAAACATCTATGATCCCAATTTCCTCCATTAGCAGAGCCAGCCTTTTACTAATTGGCTTTGATTTCAATTCTTGATGTACACGGGAAGAATCTAGTCTTTGATTCAGACGTATATTCATGTCTCCTCCGCAAATTAAAACCCCCTCTGCTTTTGTGATCATTAAATCAAACACCTCTCTGTAGAAATTCCAGGCGGTGGTGCATACACATTCAAAACACTCATCAATGCCCCATCCACTTTTCCAATAATCATCACATATCTGCCTTCTTTATCTCGAACCTCGGATAAATGTTCATAATTCAACGTTTTGTGTAGCAGTATTGCTACACCCCTCTTGTGCCCCAACCTATGGGATGAGAATACTTGTTTAAAACCTCCTCTCGCTAGTTTAGCATGCTCCGTGTTATTAAGATGTGTCTCTTGTAATAGCGCTATTTGTATCTTTTCTTTCTTTAGTTTAGATATAATCCTTCCTCTCTTAATCGGATTGAGTACTCCATTCATATTAATTGACATTATTTTTAAAGTTTCCATTACTTTTTGTTGTTGTCATGTATAGTCATTCCCCGTTCTTTAACAACCAAAATAGGTACAGTACATAAACCCAAAGCAGTTCACTTGTAGTGTAGGTAGTGTAAATAAGTAAAACAAACTCAGAACAACAAATTAACAAAGTAACTTCCTTCGCTGCGGTCACTTCCATGACCTCGTGTGAGCCAAACAATAGCTCCCAGGGAAAACCCCTCTCTATAACGATTGAGAGGGCCCTTAATCATGGCATTATCCGGAAGCTCTGTCTAAACCTTTGATACCTTGATCATATGTGGAATACAGTCCACTAGGCCAATACGAACGATTGCTGTTCACATTTTGATGATAAAGGCAGGACGCAGCTGGCTCCCCAGCCACCATTATAGCAGTTAAGAAACTTTTCATTCATTCATTCATTATCTCCCGCTTTATCCTCTATTAGGGTCGCGGTGGGGTTCCCCATGCCCATCCAGGGGAGAACGTCTCGGGCGCTGGGCAGATACACCCAGGACAGGGCGCCAATCCATCGCTGGGCACACACTCACCCACTCAAACACACTCCATATGGGGCAATTCAGAGAACTCAATTAACTTGATCCATGTTTTTGGACTGTGGGAGGAAACCGGAGAACCCGGAGGAAACCCACGCGGACACGGGGAGAACATGGAAACTCCACCCAGATGGGGATTCGAACCGGGAATCCCTAGCGCTGAGAGGCGAACGTGCTAACCACTAAGCCACCGTGTCGCCAGTTAAGAAACTTATTATAGTTATTCACAGTCAATTTGTAGTTCTGCTGAATGGAGCTGTTCTATTATTTCCCCACGTCTTGTGATGGGCGATCTCGTCTGAAGGGCTGCAGTTTTTCCTTGTAGTTTTCTTTGCATCTGGACCCTGCGCGCTCTCCAGTGCCACCCACCCTGTGCCAAGCAAGCTGTTTCAGCTGTTCCATCAACGTCTCCGGTGGTTTGATAACTTTCACAGGCAGACCTCATTTCGACATATCATCCGTTGCTTCCTCAGCCGTGTCATATGTCTTCATTCCATACTCGTATTTCACCCATAGCCTGGCCGGGTATAGCGTTTGAAATCGAATTTCTTTCTCTTTCAGAACTTTTCGAGCTTCTGCATATGCTTTCCTTTTTACGAGTACACGTGGAGCATAGTCATTATCCAGATTAATTTGCTTACCCTTCCATATGAAGCCTTTCTTTTGCCATGCTAGACGAATGATTGTTTCCTTCATTCTGTAGCTGAGGAATTTCACGAGGATAGACCTTGGTTGAGCTCCAGCGGGAGGCTGCGAGGCAAAGGAGTGATGAGCTCGCTCAAGATTGAGATGGTCTTCCGGTGGAATGTCGAGATTTTCTCGCAGAATATTTTCCACAAAGACGATCATAGACGTAGAATCAGTCTCTGCCCCCTCAGGTATCCCGTAGATCCTGATATTTTCGCGTCTAGATCGACTCTCTTGATCTGTGATTTTAGACTCCATTTGCGCATGTAGCTTTAGTATTTCTGCTAAAATGTCCTCGATGTTTTGAGTCTTCTCCTCCGTTTTCTCGATTCTGTTTTCTGCCTCCGCCAGCCTGTTGTTATTTTTATGATCTCACCTTTGATGTCTTCAAGCTGTCTTTTGTTGTCCTGACAGAAACCTCTCAGTTCTCACAGAATTAGTCCCATGTCCACCTTGTCTTGTGAGTTAGATTTGCCCTCGCCATCACTCCATTCCCCCTCGGCACATAACCCGCCTCGCTGCGAAATTTTCTTACTTTTATACCTAGTATCCATTTCTACCCCTCTTTCCTAGTTATTTGATATTACTTAAGTAGTAGAATCAAGGTATTCAGGGGCTTTTAACTCGTTATGATTCGGATGAGCTTCTCCTATGCTGCTATCCCTATGGCGTTCCAACCCGGAAGTCCCGACAATTACATTTAGTTCGGATATAAATGACATACTGAGAGAGGATTTTTGTGTCTCTAGGAGGGAACAGTGCCTGGATAAGAAATATCCTGGATTATTTAAACACCATACTTCAAACACGGTGGAAAAACTTATCAAAAAAAGGAATGTACCTCAAAAACTGCCTTCACATGGCAAGAGGTAAGTCGTCCTTTGTCTTTAGGACTGATTACAACCACAAAAATATCAAATCCTTGTAAAAATATTGTGATCTTATCCTTAGACCTGACCTTCTAAGGTCAGAAGTCATTCTCCCAAAAATGGAGCCTGGTGTACTGCAGGTGACCGTTCCCTCCTGCCCGAACCGAAACTCCACCTCGCCAAGCCGTGCACGCAGGGTAAAGACACGGCATCGCAGGGGTGGCCGAGGTAGCAGCGGCGATCTCTCGGGAATCAAGCACCCCAATGGGACCTCCACTCGAGAGAGAGAGACACCTACATTGGGACCAGCAGCACCCAGCGGCACACCAGCTACAGACCAAACAGCAAGTACTGCGTCCAGGGGAAACCAGCTGGAAGCCCCGCCCCTAAAACTGTCCTCCTCCAGCCCCGACCTGCTGTGCTCCACCCATGGAGCCGAGAGCAGACCCAGTGGAGGGACCGGTAGTCTAAGTGCATGTGAAGGGCTTGGGGGTGGAGCCAGAGGTGTGGCCGAAGCTGGTGTCGGACTGGATGAAACACCACCACGGAGTGACACAGCAAGCGAAGACGCCGCATCGCTTCCATTTTCTAGCAGTCCTGATTCACCCTGCTGCACGAGGGGAGTGGCGGTGGGGAGGGGACACACACTTGGGGAAGAAAGGGAAGAGGGAAGCGGGGTGGTGCGATTGCCAAGAGGCGCCAGTGGCAGTCATCTGACTCCGTCGGCCATATTGTACAGGGCAGCTATCACACGTAAACAGGTACTGCTGCCTCATGCCTTCTTTTTTCTAAGAAACTTGGGATTAAACTAATAATATGTGATGATTTAAATACTAAAGGATCTTTAATGTGTGTTTGCACTGATGACATTCAGCGCCGAGGTGTGTCTTCAGAGGAAGAGGAGGGAGAAGTGGACAGTGAGGTGGAATTACGAAGAAGACGGTGAGTGGATGTGTTTTTGTCCTTTATTTAATTCCAAACGTAAGAATAAGGGTGACTTCAGCGTCAGATTTCCAAATAATCCCATTTCCATCTCTAGAAGACCAACAAGCATAACCAAGTGCCAGTCCGTTTCCACGTTCAGTTCGGAAAACTTGTCCATCTCCGATGGAGAGGAAGGTCACACTACTGATCACTCCCATAGCGGCACACCAGATGTGGTGAGCACTAACACAGATGAACGGCTGGACGACCGCAGCGACGATCTCATCTCACAGGGGTCTGAGATCCCCGCGGACATGACCGACCCTGCAATGTCAGAGAAAGAAGCCGCGGCCCTTGAACAAGAGAGAGCAAACTTTGACCTGGAACAAAATATATTGGAGGTATGAACACATCAAATTCCCAAAAAAGTCATGTGATGTTTGAAATGTCAGTGAAACAGTGGTCAAAATACCATAATCCATATATTTATTGGATCTTTGAAGATGGGTTCTACAAGATATTTATACACCAACCATGTATAACATCATGATGACTGACAGGTGAAGTGAATAACATTGATGATTCGTTCATCACAGCATCTGTCCTGTTCGTAGGTGGATTTACTGGATTAGGCAGCAAGTGAACAAAGTTGATGTTTAGGAAAAATGGAAAGGAAAAAAAGGGTAAGGATTTACTGCAGCTCTTGTGGGGTGTCCCACTCTGCAGGAGTCAGGTATTATCAAAAGTGGTCCAAGAAAGGAACAGTGTCATGGGAAATCAAGGCTCATTGATGCAGGTGGGGCATAAAGGCTGGACCATGTGGTCTTATCCAGCAGATCAGCTTCTGTAGATCAGACTGCTAAACACGTCAATGCGTGCATCACAGTTCTTGTGTATGAAGCGGCAGAACTGCAGACCAGTCAGTGTCCCCATGCTGACCCCTGTCCAGAGCTGAAATCACTAACAATTGACAAAGAGCTGGACCATGGATCAGTAGAAGATGTTGGTCTACGAAGCTGGACATCAAGTTTGCTTGATGACCCAGAGTGCCATATATGGTCATAACTAACATGGCACTGAATTACAAATTGACATGACTTCAGCGATTGTGCGACATTGGTTCGTCTACATAACAGAAACAATGTCCTGCTTTAATAAATCTAAGAATAAAAATGCAAATGCAACATTATAAACTCTCTCTTTCTCTCGTAGACTCGGGCGTTGTGTGAGGATTCTGATTGTGACAGTGCAGAACTGGACCAATCAGGGAGTGGAGAACCAAGTCGGCCCCCCAGTGCTGGAGGGTGGGGTCAGGGTCCTCCAAACTAACATGTGCGCACATATACACACATAAATCCAACCACAACCTTGTGCATTTGTACATATCGTACCTTTATTTAGCCCAGATCCTCCCGGATGCCAGCACACCACCACGTTCGAGGCACACCCACCACACACACCACACACTCACTCACACACATCCACACACACACAGTCAGTATATTTAACACACTGCATAATAAGTGTATAAAATCTCATTATTAGCCGGTCTAAGAACAAGAAAACTTCAGAAGCTGGTTCTGATTGTGAGAATCCAATGACCTCATTCTTTGCGTTTGACTCCGAAGTAAATGTGGGAAAAAATGCTATTCTAACCGTACGACTTCTATGAAGGGGTTATGAAGAATGAGGTCCAGGGAAATGCCACGGAAAAATATTTTAGTGTTCTGTCTTATTTTTTAGGCGATACACATTTTAGTATTATTTAAAAGAATGTACAGACATTTTCCCACCAAACGCCTGGAAACGATAAACCCGGGAAAATTGTGTTCAGTGATGCAAGAAAGTTGTCCTTTTAATCGACAACTGACGTCTTATTTTAGGATCTTTAAGCTGTAACATCGGAGATCAAACGATTTCTTCTCGTCTCCTGGCTCGTCTTTAGACCTTTTCCTTTAATGAGGTCATGCAATATAAATATTACAAATATTCTGAAGGAAAACTTACTTCAGTCACATATTTTCTGTACTATATGTCAAAAGGTGATTTTTTTTGGGAGGGAGGAGGGGTGATCGAGGGGATTTGAGCTTGAGGGGCTGAAAGAACAAAAATGCATGAATTCTGTTTGTATGAATTTTACTTTTTACATAGTTTTTTTTTTTACTTTTGGACTTTTTTATCCTAACTGTTCTTGTGATTGCATTGTGTTGCTTGTAGGCACTTTATAATTGAATGTTCTTGTCCACTAACTTATCAGCTACTCACGACACTTAAATTGTAATATATGGGTGATAGGTTTGGGCAGTCAGGGGCCAAGGGGGTCAGCAAAATCCAAAGTGTGGGTAACGTGGACCATTTCTTTATGTACCTTTAACGACCAGACTCTAGGTGGCTCTTGCAGCAAACCTGGTTCAACCCAATGCCAGATTCAACAGATGCCACAATCCAGCCATTTCTTTTTCCTTAAAACAATTATGGAAAACATCAAGGAGAAAAGAAATAGGCAATAGAGGAAAAGGAAGTATGCAATCACTGTATACATACTTTATTAAACAGCGTCTCTAAATAAGCCAATCATAAGCATAAATTGAGTCTTATGGCCAATAACCTGCTGAGATTGCAAAATCTTTCCGGCCCACATTCCCGGTTTCAATATGGGCCACTTGCCTTAATGAATATAGGCCACATACTCACCCTATTAAGACCATGAGTCACCCAAAAATGTCTCCCACGTAGGTAGCACTGCCAAATCTTTTCTTGAGATTTTAGAGAATTTGGAAAAAGTTTTTTTTGTATGTGAGTCTCTGGTTCACAGACAAATTTGGCCCACATGTCCAATTTTCCTCTGGCCCACTTGCCACATGCATCTATAGCACTTGATCAAAATGTGGGCCACGTATGCACCGTACTGTAGTACAGTAGCACCATGCATTTGCCAAAAGTGGCTCACATAAAGGTAGCAAAGCCATATGTCTGTCAAGCGTGGACTAGATACATTTTGGGACATGTGGGCCATCAGAGTTTTGGCCCACTGTTAGGTAACAGAATCAAGTCTGCCAAAAGTGGATGTTTTGGGACATGTGGGTAATAGTTCTGTTTTCATATGAGGGCTACCATTGGCTCACATGCAGTTTGGGCTGGTTGTGCTGTGCCTCAGTAAGAAGTGACTTTATAATTGAAAGGGTCAGAAGCCCATACGGCTTACAGATGTGGGCCACCGCTGGCAGTTATATGACCCCTTGGCTATCTACATGTGAACCATAACTGACCCACATGTTCAAAATGCATCTGGTTCATATCTGGTAAAGATCTGATAAAACTATCTACATGTAAGCAATTTTTGGCTGACACATGGCCCAAATGTGGCCCACATCCTGCAACTGATAGCGGTCCACCCAAGTGCGATTCATCCATGCAGCAAGTGGGCCAGATGAAATTAGTAGACATGGGCCAGAGCCAGATGTGTTTTTGAACATGTGTTCAGAAGAGCCATATATCTGCCAAATGTAGACCATTCAAGTTTTGGAACTTGTGGGCCACATTGATGTATTCATAGGAGGGCCACCTTTGGCCCGCATGCAGTTTGGGTCAGCAGAATTGGCCTAATTTTTGTGGTATCCCGCTTTAATTTACAAAAGTTTAATTTAATCTGGCCGTCAAGAAAGAGTTTATGTTTTTTTTTTATGAGGTGTGGACAAAAGGTTCGGTTTAAAGGAACATCCATTAGACACAAACCACTTTGGATAGCGATAGTGTTTTTATTTATTGGGTCGCCTTTATTTATTAGCCACAAATCTCAATCCCTTTGCGACCTTGATGGCGAAGACATCATGACTTTGTGGCAAACAAAGATTTACCAACATTCCTGCCTCTTCTGGACCAAACAAATAAAACAAAGTCCATCCCCTGTGACAATAGACGCAATGATGCGAACCATTTCGCACATGAACATGGGCATTGTTTTTACCAGCCAACAGCCAAACATATCCAACTATAAACCAAACGTTTTGTCAATGCCTCTTATCGTACATCTAAGAAATTCACTCACAGGAACTTGATTATAATCCAAATAAAATTGTTCAAATTGGATCGTGAAGGGGTTTGAGTGACAGCAGTGACACTTCAGGGAAAACGTTGGATCCACGTCAGAAGATACGGGTTTAGCCATCAGGTGGAAGGCGGCATTACAGTGACCAGTGTACATACTCGTAGATAGAACTTAAAAGATTTACGTTGTTTAATGGATGTAAACGTAGATGTTTTGTTAAATCACTTGGGGTCATTTGGATCCTTTGCCCCAAAATTAAAAAATAATATTGTGTAGATTTGTGTAATAAATGGCATCATTAGACTCTTATAGCAGTGGCATTGCTGCACAACTGCACACGGACACTAGTGAAAAGGGGCATGAACAATTTTTTGTAGATGGTGCTGTTAAAACTAAAAGAAAGAGGACTAGACAGGTGTGTGAACCTCTACAAAAGAATGCAGACATTTCGTATTTAAAAACTTATTTTCTAGGTAATTTAGAGAAGATTGGTTTCTATGAACTTAAAAAGGGACCTCCGACCAAAAAATTGTTGTTTGCTGAGAAATGGTCTTGTATATTTTAATGACATTAGAGAAACCACTCCGTTGACTCAAATATGTATATGAATTAAGTATATAGTAAAAACTTTTTTAAACTAATCTGCAGACTTTATAATGTCACTTTGTAGATGCTTCTGTTTAAAGTGATTTCTAATCTCAATTTGATGGTTAGGGTCAGTGCAGATGGTCAGCCATGCTTGTGATACTGCACCCCTGAAGATTAGGGGCCTTGTTTAAAGGCCCATATTTGCTGGGCTCAGGATTTGAAACCCCTATCCTTCAAATAGCCCAAAATCTTAACCACTAAGCTACCACACCCCCTGTGTAAAACCGACCAAATAACAGTTGTAAGATGTCTGTTCCTCCAAAAAGGAGAGCAAGTTCTGGTTGCTATTAACAACAGACCCCTGAAGCGTGTCCTTCTGTAGTCCTCATCATGCCCATACATGGCACTCTGAGTCTATGCAGGATTTTCAATGGCAAAATTATAATACGTGATATTTGGTCATTTTGCAGATGCTTTTAGTGAAAATAAATTGCAGGATTAATTACAAATCCCAAGTTGATGGTTGGGGTTTAAGGAACTTGGGATTAAGTAACTTGAGATTTAAACCTCCAACCGTTAGATCGATAGCTCCCACAATCTAAACACTGAGCTACCACACCGTATGGTTTTCCAAAAAATGTCCTCCAACACATTGTGTGGTAAACAAAAACTCTTATGTTCAGAACCTGATAGATTTTCTTCATGTACATCACTGGATCTGAATCACAAGGTGATTTAAGAGTCCTATCTTACACCCTGTGCAAAGTGTCTTGATGCTCATTGCTATCTTACACCTGTCTATTTTCACACGTTCCACCTGTGTCGTTTACGCTGCTTGTGAACATATCTCCCCCGATGGGCATGACCGTCTTGAAATGAAGTGTGTTCAGGTACATTTCTAGTGTATTTCTATCTTGGCGATGGAAAACACAGGCACACTACTAACTAAATCAGCGCAGTGAATAAACACAGGCACATGTCCCACGCTGAATAGAACTGAACACTATTAAACATAATTGCATTTGTACAGAGAATGCAGATACATAGTCTACACTATACTGTGCATTTTCCATTCATAGTCAAATGGAGAACCTTATGGACTATGGGCATTGAGTCAAGGTAGCTGCACCACTTAAATAGCAATCTGCCAATTTAAGAGTGTATTTTGTTCTTAAAGGGAACAAGTGACACACTGATTGGTTTATTGCTCGTTACACCAAAAACACACCCATGAATAATTAAGAGAATTAGTACATACCTTCGCCTCTCAGCACTAGGGATTCCCGGTTCGAAACCCAATCTGGGTGGAGTTTGCATGTTCTAGCCGTGTCCGCGTGGGTTTCTTCTGGGTTCTTCAGTTTCCTCCCACACCCAATCTGGGTGGAGTTTGCATGTTCTAGCCGTGTCCGCGTGGGTTTCCTCCGGGTTCTTCGGTTTCCTCCCACAGCCCAAAAACATGGATCAAGTTAATTGAATTCTCCAAATTGCTCCATATAGAGTGTGTTTGTGTGCGTGTCTGTGTGCATGAATGTTTGCCCAGCGATAGATTGCCGCCCTGTCATGGGTGTATCTGCCCAGCGCCCGAGGCATTCTCCACTAGATGGGCCTATTTCTAAAATAGGGCATATAATCCTAACATCACCACATGCAGGCTAATGCTAGTGCGGATCTGTTAGATGCCAGTACATTAGCTAGCTTGCATGTGGTTACATTAGAATTATGATGTCTACACCCTGCCAACAGTCTTATTATTATTATTACCTTTCCCGAACTTGCTGCAGTGATGTACCGAATCATATCAGTTTCTGAACATACACAACATGAACGTGATTCAAGTGATTTATTGGAGCCTTTGACCTGCTTTGATCCCAGATGTGCCATATGAGGTCTTGACAAACATGGCTAACTACAGGATGATGCACCTAAGTGGTGTGTGGTGATCCACATTTTAAAAAATCAGATAATATATGCAGAAGCCAATAAAGCGACACTTGTTGATTAGATGTCAGTAGCTAAGAGTTTCGAAAATTTAAACCAAAATAACCCACAAATTTGATACATTATATTCACTGTATCAAACTACTTATTTACAATGTTAGTGGCTAAAATAAAAGGAACCCTGATTAATCAAAAGGAATTCCGTTCATGAAAGCGCTATTTTTTTTTCACTCAAATCAACCCTTTACTACACTCTTGATACATTTTGCTGAAAGAAAGCTGGTCCTAAATTTCAAGTCCAAGCCTTTCGATACTGAGGTCATGTGACATTCTGTAGTCTTCGTTATGCCCTTATAAGTCATTCTGTCTGCACAGGTTTTTTTGTGGCAAAATAAATGTTTTTAAAAAAAAGATTACCTCCATCATATTATGTGGTGAATAAAAATGTTCAGAAAGAATTGTGAATGTTTATCACATGTATGTCACTGGATTCTCTAAATTATGAGGAGGTTTAACGATCGTAACGTTAATATTGCTACGGTGAGCTAATGCTACTTCGCATCTACCAGACCCTAGTTAGCTACACCGAAATAGGCCGAGCTATTGTGGTCATATGCTTGCACATATGGTGGTTTTTGTAAACACTAAAAATGCGATGTGAAAGCGAACACTACTGCACATCTGTTAGCCATCAGTAAGCTATTTCAAAAGTAAGGCACAATTATGGAGGTAGTATCTTTGTGATTTATCTTTATTGTTTAAAGACCAAGCAGTTGTAATACATAAGTATTACAAAGACAGAATACGAAAGTAATATAGGAATAATGCAACTGGACAATATCAAAGCTACACGTAGCTACATTAGCATTTTGGCTTCTGAACATAGTTATTCACCACAGAATGTGAAAATGTTTAAAAAAAAACCAATAATGTTTGCCTTTGAAGGGCCATATGTGTCCAAGCCTAACATGTTGCCGACTACAAAGTGTCGACGTGACTTCAGTGCTCTATTGGCAAAATACCTCTGAAGGAAATTTAGTGACTCTTGTAAAATGGTAATTAATCTTTTAGATTTTATTCTAAATGTATATAATTTGTTTTGGTGCTGCTTTGTATTTATGTACAGAGTCTATCAGAGGACAGCATGTTCTTCCTGGCAACTAATTATGTCTAAATTATAGTCTATAACTATAATATAGTCTTTTGAAACGTTCCTCTGCTATCAGAGTGTATATGATAGCTGTAATGTTTTATGTTCCATACAGGTAGAACTATCTGCAGAAAGAATACAGACAGTCTCTGAGTGCAGGAAATATGTCCTCTGACAGACTGTGTATAAATGTAATTACTATTGAAAATCTATTTAAATGAATTATAATGGTGATTAAAATAAAAGCTGTACTACATCACACCAGTGTCTCCACTGTAGTCTGATTATTGTGGGTTTTTTCTGCATGAACTGTTAAAGAAAATCACCTAATTTTTGGTAAAAAAAAAAAAAAAAGGCACAAAAAAAAAAAAAAAAAGTAAATAAAATGCAATCACCTATAAACCACTGACTGGCACACCGTATGGAGTTCAATGGAATGTCTCATATTGCCGGTTCAAAGCCCAAGGTGTGTATGAGTTGGTGGCGCTTGGGGGAGTGGAGAGGCGGAGCTGATGCGCTGATCAAGGAGATTGATTAGCGCACCTAATGACCGTGTGCCTATATATGTGCGGAGAGAGAGTTCTCCATCACACGAGGGACTGTAGACATGGCACGTCTTCTTGCAAATGTACTGTTAATGCTTGGAATGTGTGTGTGTGTAGGCGTGTTCGTGTCAACAATAAAGCTATTCCTGTTGTGGTGCAATCCTGTCTCCGGGCCTGATTCCCTTCCATCCCGTGACACTGCTGCCAAAACCCGGGAGTGGATGAGGCCGAGAGCTGCCCAAGCATGTTCTCCAGCTGGGGTGCACAGCCCCTGACCCAGGCTTTAGCCTTTCACGGAGACGGAAGCATAGTGGGCAGGGCACGTGGAGGCTCCAACGGTTGTGGAGGGAGTAGAAAGATGCTCGGGTTCGTCGGTCATTGCGAGAAAATGAAGTCATGTGGAAGAGTGCGTTTTTGTGTTGCCTTCGGTTCAGGAGGATGGGAGGACCGATAACCCCCCCCCCCCCCCCCCCCCCCCGAACCTATCTGGGCACCGATACCCCCCCCCTCCGAACCTATCTGGGCGCAATGGCATCCAGAATCTGCTGTGGAGGAAGTGACATGGTGGAAGACAAATGACTCTGCGTGACAACTTTAAAAAAAGTTGTTTTTTTTAACTGCAGATGGGCGTTAATGCCGAAACGCAGCGATTTACCTTAACATGCCTCAGGATTTGCTTTGCGTTTTATAAATGACTAATGTAATTACGTCGTCCAAACACAAGATGGCGCCAGATCTACAAGTACCTTTTTTCTTGAGGTAGTAAAAAGTTCTTGGTAAATCCCGCCATTTTGTGCACAACACATTTAAATGCTAAAAACGCAATAAACTGTAGGTGCTATTTTTTTTTTTTTAAAGCAACAGCTCTATAAGTCTAAAAAGTCATATTGTTCTACAGTGAAAAGCAAGTTCCTTATTTTTCACACCGTTCTGCTGAACTTGGTTACGCCCAGGACAGGACACCAATCTTGCACTTGGCACACAGACGCACACAATATATGGGGCAATTCAGAGCATTCCTTGAATCCTTAAATCCATTTTTTCCCATTCCATTCCAATCCATTCTTCGGAGAACCCGGAAAAAACCCAGATGGACATTGAGGAGAACATGGAAACTTAACCCAGCTTGGGATTCAAACCTGGAATCCCCAGCGCTGAGAGGTGAGCGTGCTAACCACTACACCCCCATGCTTTTTGTTTAGTCTTATGAATCTTTGTTTGTTAATGTTTGTTATTGTTCGGTCTGTGTTTAATTGGTTCTAGCTTAGTTTATTTTCCTTCTTATAATATAAGAATAGTATATTATATTTATATTTATACATGCATATATGCATTTGATGGCGATATCGCGTCGTTGACGTCGATAAAGTTAGTTTGATATTCGACATTCAGCAGACATTCGCGTTTTGCTCCGTCTCCCACTTTCAATCAAAGCGCTAAAATTATTTTAATTGCATTTTTTAAATCACTACGGAATCGAGAACACACTACAAACTTTATATTTTGTCAAAATTCCCGGTGAGTTGATTTATCCGAGTAAATCGTCCAATATAGCCGGAATGGCAGCTGCAGCGTTAGGTGACAGCAAGGGACCGTCTATAAACTACAGTCATTGCCGAAATACCGAAAAACATTACTGATATAAGGATCATGCTGGTGATAATTAAAAACATTTTTAAAAAATTAAAAAAAAATATATATATAAAGTGAAAATTATAACTGGACATGAAAAATATTTAGTGTTGAATGATGATGATTTTAAAATTCCATGTTATACAAAATTAACTTCAACTGTAAAATATTAATATTGCAATTAAATATAATCTCACTTGTAGTTTACAGAAGGGCACATGAAAAATATACTGCAACCTTCAGTTTGGGAATATATCCATCTGCTAGTTTTTGGTTCATTTTTTAAAGTTACAAATTCATCCTGTGAAACAGCAGAATGATACAATAATAAAAAAGCACTTGTAGTTCACAGAGGAACAGCAGGGGAACATAATACAACCTTCAGTTTGGGAAAATATTCGTTGGTTGATTTTTGGTTCATTTTTCAAAGATACAAATTCATCCTGTGAAACAGCAGAATGACATAATATAAAAGCACTTGTAGTTCATAAAGATACAGCTAGGGAACATACTACAACCTTCAGTTTGGGAAAAAAATCTTTGGTTGATTTTTGGTTCATTTTTTAAAGTTACAAATTCCTCCTGCGAAAATGCAAAATTACATAATAATATAAAAACACTTGTAGTTCACAGAGACACAGCTAGGGAACATACTACAACCTTCAGTTTGGGAAAATATTCTTTGGTTGAATTTTGGTTAAAATTTTAAAGTTACAAATTCCTCCTGTGAACCAGCAAAATGGTATAATAATATAAAAACACTTGTAGTTCATAGGGGAACAGCTAGGGAACATACTACAACCTTCAGTTTGGGAAGATATCCATCTGCTGATTTTTGGTTCATTTTTTAAAGTTACAAATTCATCCTGTGAAACAGCAGAATGACATAATAATAAAAAAAGCACTTGTAGTTCATAAAGATACAGCTAGGGAACATACTACAACCTTCAGTTTGTGAAAATATCCATCTGCTGATTTTTGGTTAAAATTTGAAAGTTACAAATTCCTCCTGTGAACCAGCAAAATATTATAATAATATAAAAGCACTTGTAGTTCATAGAGGAACAGCTAGGGAACATACTACAACCTTCTGTTTGGGAAAATAATCTTCGGTTGTTTTTGGGTTAAAATTTGAAAGTTCCAAATTCCTCCTGTGAAACAGCAAAATGGTATAATAATAAAAAAGCACTTGTAGTTCATAAAGACACAGCTAGGGAACATACTACAACCTTCAGTTTGGAAAGATATCCATCTGCTGATTTTTGGTTCATTTTTTAATATTACAAATTCCTACTGCGAACCAAGAAAATAGTATAATAATATAAAAATACTTGTAGTTCATAAAGGCACAACTAGGGAACATACTACAACCTTTATTTTGGGAATATATTTGTCGGTTCATTTTTGGTTCATTTTTTAAAGTTCCAAATTCATCCTGTGAAACAGCAGAATGGTATAATAATATAAAAACACTTGTAGTTCATAGAGACACAGCTAGGGAACATACTACAACCTTCTCTTTGTGAAAATATTCTTTGGTTGATTTTTGGTTCATTTTTTTATGTTACAAATTCCTCCTGTGAACCAGGAAAATAGTATAATAATATAAAAGCACTTGTAGTTCACAGAGACACAGCTAGGGAACATATTTGGCTTAGTGATCTATGCTAGGGATTCTCGGTTTCAATCCCAATCTGGGTGGAATTTACATGTTCTCCCTGTGTTCGAGTGGGTTTCCTCCGGGTTCTCCGGTTTCCTCCCACAGTCCAAAAACAATGATCAAGGTCAGTTGAATTCTCCAAATTGCCCCATATAAAGTGTGTTTGTGTGTGTCTGTGTATGTGCCAGTGATAGATTGGCGCCCTGTCCTAGGTGTATCTGCCCAGCGCCCAAAACATTCCCCCTGGATGGGCATGGGAAATCCCCCCACCACCACCCCATGACCCTAGTAGAGGATAAAGCGGAAGAAAATGAATGAATGAATTATATTTGAGATAAATATATGTTTTGTAATTAGTGTAAATTAACTTTGTTATTATTTTTATATTTACTTCTTTGTTTTTTTTATTTGATCTTTACCAGGATGTTGCATTCATTAAATAGTTTTTCAAATCTGACACAATTTCTGTCTGTCTTATTTGTGTACACAAATATATTTGTGTAATGTACGACTAAGCACTACTGATCAAATATTGTACATCAAATATTGTAGTAAAACTTCAAAAAGGTGTCATAGTTGGGTCAACATTAAATTATATTATAAGTGCAAACACTCATAGCCAAAAAACACAAAAGTTTTGTAAATTGTGCTTCCGAAATCATGTTTTATTACAGATTTAATAAGAAAAAGGCCATAATAGAACCAGTTTAATCAACAATTTTTTTTAATGTAACCAATGGAACTATTCCTCAGCTGTGCCTCTGTGAACTACAAGTGTTATGTTATTATGCCATTTCACTGTTTCACAGGAGGAATTTATAAAATTTGTAACCAAAAATCAACTGAAGAATATAGAAGGTTGTTGCATGTTCCCTAGCTGTGTCTCTATGAACTACAAGTGTTTTTATATTATTATACTATTTTCCTGGTTCACAGGAGGAATTTGTAACATAAAAAAATTAACCAAATATCAGCAGATGGACATATTCCCAAACTGAAGGTTGTAGTATGTTCCCTTGCTGTGTCTCTATGAACTACAAGTGCTTTTATATTATTATACTATTTTGCTGTTTCACAGGATGAATTTGTAACTTTAAAAATTAACCAAAATTCAACCGACGAATATATTCCCAAAATAAAGGTTGTAGTATGTTCCCTAGTTGTGTCTTTATGAACTACAACTGTTGTTATATTATTATACTATTTTGCTGGTTCACAGGAGGAATTTGTAACTTTAAAAAATGAACCAAAAATCAACCAAAGATTTTTTTCCCAAACTGAAGGTTGTAGTATGTTCCCTAGCTGTTCCCCTATGAACTACAAGTGCTTTTATATTATTATACTATTTTGCTGGTTTACAGGAGGAATTTGTAACTTTCAAATTTTAACCAAAAATCAACCGAAGAATATCTTCCCAAAATAAAGGTTGTAGTATGTTCCCTAGCTGTATCTTTATAAACTACAAGTGCTATTTTATTATTATGTCATTCTGCTGTTTCACAGGATGAATTTGTAACTTTAAAAAATTAACCAAAAATCAGCAGATGGATATTTTTCCAAACAGAAGGTTGTAGTATGTTCCCTAGCTGTGTCTCTGTGAACTACAAGCGCTTTTATATTATTATGTCATTTTGCGTTTTCGCAGGAGGAATTTGTAACTTTAAAAAGTGAACCAAAAATCAACCGATGAATATATTCCCAAAATAAAGGTTGTAGTATGTTCCCTAGCTGTATCTTAATAATAAAATAGCACTTGTAGTTTATAATGTCATTCTGCTGTTTCACAGGATGAATTTGTAACTTTAAAAAATTAACCAAAAATCAGCAGATGGATATTTTTCCAAACAGAAGGTTGTAGTATGTTCCCTAGCTGTGTCTCTGTGAACTACAAGTGCTTTTATATTATTATGTCATTTTGCGTTTTCGCAGGAGGAATTTGTAACTTTAAAAAGTGAACCAAAAATCAACCGATGAATATATTCCCAAAATAAAGGTTGTAGTATGTTCCCTAGTTGTGTCTTTATGAACTACAAGTGCTTTTATATTATTATACCATTTTGCTGGTTCACAGGAGGAATTTGTAACTTTAAAAAATGCCCCAAAAATCAGCAGATGGATATTTTTCCAAACAGAAGGTTGTAGTATGTTCTCTAGCTGTTCCTCTGTGAACTACAAGTGCTATTTTATTATTATGTCATTCTGCTGTTTCATAGGATGAATTTGTATCTTTAAAAAATGCACCAAAAATCAGCAGATGGATATTTTTGCAAACAGAAGGTTGTAGTATGTTCCCTAGCTGTGTCTCTGTGAACTACAAGTGCTTTTTTATTATTATGTCATTTTGCGTTTTTGCAGGAGGAAATTGGAACTTTCAAAAGTGAATCAAAAATCAACCAAAGAATATTTTCCCAAACTGAAGGTTGTAGTATGTTCCCTAGTTGTGTCTTTATGAAATACAAGTGCTTATTTATTATTATGTCATTCTGCTGTTTCACAGAATGAATTTGTTACTTTACAAAATGAACTAAAAACCAGCAGATGGATATATTCCCAAACTGAATGTTGCAGTATATTTTTCATGTGCCCTTCTGTAAACTACAAGTGAGTTTATATTTAATTGCAATATTAATATTTTACAGTTGAAGTTCATTTTGTATAACATGGAATTTTAAAATCATCATCATTGAACACTAAATATTTTTCATGTCCAGTTATAATTTTCACTTTATATATATATTTTTTTTTAATTGGGGGGAGGGGGGGGATTTAAATATTTTTAATTATCACCAGCATGATCCTTATATCAGTAATGTTTTTCGGTATTTCGGCAATGACTGTAGTTTATAGACGGTCCCTTGCTGTCACCTAACGCTGCAGCTGCCATTCCGGCTATATTGGACGATTTACTCGGATAAATCAACTCACCGGGAATTTTGACAAAATATAAAGTTTGTAGTGTGTTCTCGATTCCGTAGTGATTTAAAAAATGCAATTAAAATAATTTTAGGGCTTTGATTGAAAGTAGGAGACGGAGCAAAATGCGAATGTCTGCTGAATGTCGAATATCAAACTAACTTTACCGACGTCAATGTTCTTTAGTTTCTGTCCTCGTGAGCAGCGAGTTCTGCCATGAGACCCATTATACAACACTCTCAGTGCCCAGTCGCACAGTCAGAGCAGACCTGCATCATTCCATGTCCACCCCTAATTACAGAGCATGATGTAAATATAGATGCATTTACAGTATTTTACACTGTATCAGTCACTGACCTCGTCCACAGTGTGTGCCTTTATGTAAAAAGCTAAACACACACACACACACACACACACACACACACATACAGTTGTGATCAAATTTATTCAACCCCCAATGCTGCGAAGGGTTTTATGGAATTCAGTGCACATTTGTAATTGTGTTCATAATGAAATCTTACAAGGACTTGTTAAAGAACTAAATGCAACTAAGATAGCATCAATTGTTTTTGTCATAAAGTATTAAATGGCCTTTTTGTGATTTCTTCATTGACACAATTATTCAACCCCTTTACAACTACCACTCATAAGAACAGAGGTTCATTCCAGTGTTTTCAATCAGGTATTGAAAACACCTGTGGATGTCAACGAGCAGCAATCAAGCATGAAAAGCACCAATTAGGCAGATTTAAAAGGACTGTGATACTCAGCTCCTTCTAGACATCTACTGGTGTGTTTACAAGCATGGTGAAGGCAAGAGAATGGTCCCAGAAGACAAGAGAAGAGGTTATTGCTCTTCACAAGAATGGCAATGGATATAAAAAGATTGCGAAGTTGTTAAATATTCCAAGAGACACTATCGGAAGTATCATTCGCATGTTCAAGTTAAAGGGCACAGTGGAAACGTTACCTGGTCGTGGCAGAAAGAAGATCCTGACCGCGACTGCTGTGCGCTACCTGAAGCGTAATGTGGAGAAAAATCCCCACGTGACTGCTAAGGAACTGAAAAAAGACCGGTCAGATGTGGGCACTGAAGTTTCAGCTCAGACAATAAGACGCGCACTGCATAACGAAGACCTCCATGCCAGAACTCCCAGGCGCACCCCCTTGCTGACTCCAAAGAACAAGAAAAGTCGACTGCAGTATGCCAAAAGTCATGTGGACAAGCCACAAAGGTTTTGGGACAGTGTACTGTGGTCAGATGAAACTAAATTAGAACTGTTTGGGACAATGGACCAGCGCTATGTTTGGAGGAGGAAGAACCAGGCTTATGAACAAAAGAACACCTTGCCTACTGTGAAGTATGACGGGGGGTCAATTATGCTTTGGGGCTGTTTTGCTTCTAATGGTACAGGAAAGCTTCAACGTGTGCAGGGTACCATGAATTCCCTTCAGTACCAGGAGATCTTGGAGGAAAATGTGATGGAGTCAGTCACAAACCTGCGGCTTGGGAGACGTTGGACCTTCCAACAGGACAATGATCCGAAGCACACATCCAAGTCCACTAGAGCATGGTTGAACATGAAAGGCTGGAACATTCTAGAGTGGCCATCGCAATCCAATCACCAGACTTAAATCCAATTGAGAACCTCTGGTGGGACCTAAAGAAGGCAGTTGCAGTGTGCAAGCCTAAGAATGTGACTGAACTGGAGGCTTTTGCCCATGAAGAATGGGCTAAGATACCCATAGGTCGCTGCAAGACACTTGTGTCAAGCTATGCTTCACGCTTGAAAGCTGTCATAACTGGAAAAGGATGTTGTACTAAGTACTAAAAAATAATGTTACTAGGGGGTTGAATAAAACTGATAATGATGTGAGCACAGTAAAGACATTTGTGGTTATTCCATCATAAATATTATGTTATATTTGTCTAATTTATAAGTGCCTCTTTGATATAATTGTAAATAAGATGACTGAAATGATCCAAATCAATGTCAAACTGGCCAAAACACTTTATTTCAGTGGGGGTTGAATAAATTTGATCACAACTGTACATACATACATTAGTATGGGTTTTTTAATGGCCGATGCCGATATTTAGACGACAGAAGTGGCTGATGGGCGATATATAAAGCCGATATTACCAGTTTTTAATGCAACTAATAAAGTATAATAATAATAATAATAATAATAATAATAATAATAAACAAGACACAAAAGTAATCACTGTCTTACTCTACTTATTGTAATACAGAGAGCAATACTAAAAACATACTTTAAATTACACATTAAAACTTTAAATTACACATTATTAATTAAAGTTTCAGTGTACCTAAACATAAGCAGATAGCAGCATCTTTTTAGAATGAACATTTATTGATGGACATTCAATGAACTTTTTGAACTAATGAGCCAATTTAGCTAATTTAGATAGATAAATAAATAAAATATTAACAAACAAATATTGTAGTTTGTAGTGTGAAAAAAAGAAAAAAAGAAAAGAATCTCAAGAAAAAAATTAAATTAACTGAACTTTGAACTAGTTCAGAATTAAAAATGTGAACTTTGAACATAAAATGTTCACTTTGAGCATGTATGAACTGAACTTGAACTAGTTCAGAAAAGCTGTGAACTGGCACAACACTTTTCTCTTTAAATAACATAATCGCTCTAATTATGCAGACAGTAGACACTTTATACATTACAAAGAGCAGCCAGTAACAAATACTGAGAGTTGAAAGAGAAACCGTTTTCACTCATGATCCACCGGTCCATTCCCTTGAGCATTGACTGACGTTCTGCCGTCACTAGAACACTAGGGGCCACTCTAAGCAAAAGTTAGACCAGGGCTGCCCACACTTTTCTGGCCCGAGATCTTCTTTTCCATTGGACAGGTCATCGAGATCTACCGGGGTCAGTCTATATTTTAGGCTTTTATATTGAAACCTGTTTACACAAATCATGTTAGTATTGTCGAATCTGTTAGAATTGCTCTTTTATTAAACACATTCCAGCAAATAGCACTGAGAAAACCTGATTTTAGTACACCCAAACACACAGAATATAGCTGAAATGTAAAACAATCACTGTAACACACATTGTGGGGGGGGGTGGTTCCCCATGCCCATTCAGGGAAGAACACTTCAGGTGCTGGGCAGATACACCAAGGACAGGGTGCCAATCTATCGCTGGGCACACTCACACACACACAAACACACTCTATATGGGGCAATTTGGAGAATTCAATTGACTTGAATCCATGTTTTTTGGATTGTGGGAAGAAACCGGAGAACCCGGAGGAAACCCACACGGACACGGGGAGAACATGGAAACTCCACCCAGATTGGGATTCGAACCAGGAATCCCTAGTGCTGAGAGGAGAACATGCTAACCACTAAACCACCGTGCTGCCCCCAAACAGAACATGAACATTAATAAAAGCAAATGCATTTCGAGATTGACATCGTAAAAAAAAAAATCATCCTCCCACTGTAAATGAAAGTGGAACATTTTAGTTCCTTTTGAGCTTCACTCGTCCTTCACTCGTCTTGTCAGTCGAATAAAGTGTAAAAACAGAAACTATGTAATGTAAATCTAATGTAGATGATTCTCGAGGCAGTGCTTCTGATTTAGGCACGGAGGCGTGGCCACGGGCCGGTTTTGGGAACAGCGAGAGAGACGGGGGAGAGAGATCACTTGATTCAGAGAGAGATCGTGATTTAGAATGAATCACATTGTGTGTGAATGTGTGCGCGCGTTTGTGTAAGCGCTTCCGATGATAAACGCTGATACGTGATAAACGCTTTTTTTTCTCAAACCTCCATCGCGATCGACCTGACACCCCTTCGAACGTATTGAGCACCCTTGAGTTAGATATATTCTGTATATTGAGCCAGTCATTGAGCCAGAATGATGGAGCTGCCCACAGCGTTGCCTGTAGGCATTGTTTAAATATCGCCCTTGTGTGCTCATATATGCCGATTATCAAAAAATGCCAAAAATCGGTCGATCACTAATATATATATATATATATATATATATATATATATATATATATATATATATATATATATATATATATATATAGGTAACTAAAATTGATTTTTGTAATATGTGTAAAAAACAATTAAAGTTAAAGTTATTTTAGGTGACGGCTTTTTTTAAAGGCAAAAAATAATATAAAATAAACTAGGGCTGCAACAACGAATCGATAAAAATCGATTATCCAAAGTATCGATAACGAATTTCCCTTATCGATTCGTTTGGTCGTGCGATTTCCGCGTTACTCGCGATGTCGTAACCTCTTACGTCACCTGTAGCGTTTCAATAACGCTGGAAAATAATAGCGGGTTGAACAGAACGAGACGGAGTCTGCAAAACAAGTTGATAAATGTACAAATGAAACACAGCCAACGCTGAAAATAAAGAACGTGGAACATGCAGCTCTGCGAACATGCGCAGCAGCACGGTGATGATACAGCTCCTGAAATAAACACTGATGAGGATGAAGCTGAACAGCAGATAAATCTCTACAGCATCCCGAGCTTCTTTAGTTTTGAATTTAGTTTTTTAATTTAGTTTAAATTAACGTCACACTATGAGACCGGTAGAGCAGCGTCATGCTGTGTTTGGTTGTTAACTGGATAATAACAGCGATAGAGAACGTGTCTGAACGTCTGTTATACGAATACGTCCGTATTTTATTTTTTAAAGTGAGGAAATGTTAGTTATTTTATTTTAAATGTTAAGTTATTTTAAATGTGAGGAAATTGTTAGTTATTTTTTTGCCATAGCTGATTGTTAATTAGTTAATTAGTTAATTATTTTTTTCAATAGCTGATTGTTAATTAATTAATTCATTCATTCATTCATTCATTATCTCCCGCTTTATCCTCTATTAGGGTCGCGGTGGGGTTCCCCATGCCCATCCAGGGGAGAACATCTCGGGCGCTGGGCAGATAGACCCAGGACAGGGCGCCAATCCATCGCTGGGCACACACTCACTCACACAGCCACACTCTATATGGGGCAATTTCAAGAATTCAATTAACTTGATCCATGTTTTTGGACTGTGGGAGGAAACCGGAGAACCCGGAGGAAACCCACGCAGACACGGGGAGAACATGGAAACTCCACCCAGATGGGGATTCGAACCGGGAATCCCTAGCGCTGAGAGGCGAACGTGCTAACCACTAAGCCACCGTGCCGCCTTAATTAATTCATTTGTTAATACATTTTTTTCCAATAGGCTACAGAACAGACAATATTTAGTTCATTACTGAGGGCAACTGAGTATCATGTGTTATTTGGAGTTGACTTTTGTTGTTAAGTGAGGGATGTTTAGATGATACATTATTTCTTTCATTGTGCTTTTCATTAATTACAGGAAATGTTAATTTAAACATTTTGAATAAAATTACTATATATAATACTATACTATAGAATAATTTTACTGAAAAACTTCCATCTTTGGATAAAAGCGTCTGCTAAATGATTAAATGTAAAGACATGGAAAAATTTTTTTATTTATCCGATTCATTGATTAATCGAAAAAATAATCGACCGATTAATCGATTATCAAAATAATCGTTAGTTGCAGCCCTAAAATAAACAAAAGTTCATTTATTTAAAGTTAATTTGTAGTTCTAACATATTTAAGGTGTTTTTTTTAACTCACTTTTTATTCTGTCCCACAAAGTTTTTTCCTTAAATAGGTAAATGGACTATCATGCAAATTAGGCGATGACATCATTAAGTGACTTCTAGGGACTTTTAGGACAGCCAGTAGCTATTTTATTTACTTAGGAGTTGGCAACAGTAGATGCACCTGTAATTGGCTACACATATAGGTGCATTTGGAGCTGATTATGTTGCCAGCATCCACTAAATAAGTTTGCAAATCTCAAGTTCAACACTGGGACATTACATCATCATGCCCATCTATATTACACTCCTCTCGCATGCATGTCATAGCAAATGGCTAAATGGTCACTGATTACATTTTAAAAGGGCTAAGCACTTTGCATTTCTTGTTTCTATTTTTTTTACTTATTTTTGCTTTTAGCTGACAGTCGTGCATCTGTCGATTGGGAAAGTGTTTAATGCCCCACCATAATTGCTGGCTGTAATGGGCCGCTTCTATTTTCGTTACCTTGCCATCTTTAAAGTGCCACCAGTCCCCCCAGTTGCACTCTATTAGAGAAGTGGCTAGGGTGAACCAGGACCCCCTAGTGTCTTAGTGCAGTCAACGCAACTTCTAAATAGAGGGGTGTGGCAGGGGTGCTGGGTGAGAAGGGAGAAGGCCGAGTCGTCGGCAGTGAACTTTGATTATAGATAATTAATGCTCCTGATGCGGTGCCACCTGACAAACATGGTCCATTAATTATCTATAATCCAAGTCCATTGCCAACGGCCCCAGCCTTCTCCCCCAGGTGGCCCCAGTCTTCTTCTCCAGTGCCGCTGCACTCCTGCCACAGGGGCGCACACTCTCTGAGGTAAACACTAATGTGCCTGCGCAATTGAAACAACCACTTGCATGTAGTGTAAGGGTTGAGTCATGGGACCGGAGAACTAAAGGGGCGAACATTGAACAGGATGACAGTTTTTTTCCTTTAACCAAAGTAACATTCTGAAGTAAAACACTAAGAGCAATCAACGCCGCTCATTATTTTTGTATCAGTGGATATCCCTGCTTTAATCCAGACATATCCTCAGTGCATTACTATTGATTATTGAAACATAACTGCATTATCTCCAGCATCTGGTACACAGTTTGTCAGTGGGCATCAGTAGGTGATGGCCAAACCCCTATCAAAAGGAAAAACTTTGAGAGACAGAGGCATTTACTTACTAACCTGCAACCCCAGCATCTTTCCCTTTCAGCACACCCATGGGTATATGGCTTCCTACTAAGGATATTGCTCTTTCAGGGATTAGCTCCACTAACAGGGCGTTCCCATCAGTTCTTCTTTTCAGACTTCACTGTGTCCCCTATGTGTAACCATGGCGGGCAATATTGCTGTTGGGATGCTTTATAACTTACTATTTCCACTTGTTCTTCTAACAGGTAGGTGAAATTCCAAGCTCTGAGCATTTGAGCATAAAATCTAGAGGTTGTAGTAACTCTGCATTTTAACAGCCAGTTTAAAAAATGGAACTTTATGTTTTTTAAGCTCAGGTAAAAATATTATGAATAATATCTACATACTCCTGTTGGTTCTTTGTTCTCTGTTGATCCGGATCATCACAGAACAGCTAAAATTTGTGTGCTGAATTGTTTATTGTCAGGTCTGACACTGATGTGGTAAAAGTGTTTTAGCAGTGCTGCTGTAGTTTCATTTACACATCAGTGACACTGCTGAGATAGGTGTAATGCACCAGCCAAATAATACCTACTCTGTTACACGGAGCCGTGACGGGTGCATTAACTTACCATAATCAAAAGCGCCATGGCGCTTCTGCCACTATAGTACTTTTTTGTTTTTTATTTCCTTTTCTTTTTCAAATAATTAAATAAAGTAATTAAACAAGACCAATAGGAATATGCCTCTCTCTCTCTCTCTCTCTCTCTGTATGTATGTGTGTGTGTATATATATATATATGTATGTAAATATGTATTTATATATGTATGTATGTAAAAATGAAGTAAAGTAAGATTGTAAAGTAGATAAAATTTTCTCACCAAAAAAAAAAAATATATATATAAATATATATTATATATATATATATTATATATATAAATAACTTATTTTTAAGTGACATAAGACCAATATAATAAGACCAATAATAGCTAAAAAAAAAGGACATTCTGTTTGTTTTACAGCCATAGTGTTTCGATATAATGGACTTTCTGTGGTTTACCTGCTGTTTCTGTTGTCTGTGCCTCTACTTCCAAGCCCCACTTTGACATCTTTTAAAGGTAAGGTGGTATAGAATTCTTATTTATTTGAGAACTAGATCAGGAAGCACCGATACAATGTAGATATACTTTTCCTATTTACTGGTATGTACACTATTTTGACAAATCAAGAAACACATTGGGCCCTGTTTTACACACGCGCTGTAATGCTCATTGTAATCATACATTAGATGAGATTTACTTTCTTATTTTACTTAAGTCACTTAACTTTGACAATGTACTGTTGTAAAAAGCGCTATATAAATAAATTAATTGAACTTGAATTACAGGGCGGCACGGGGGCTTAGTGGTTGGCACGTTTGCCTCTCAGCACTAGGGATTCCCGGTTCGAATCCCAATTTGGGTGGAGTTTCCATGTTTTCCCCGTGTCCGCGTGGGTTTCCTCTTGGTTCTCTGGTTTCCTCCCTCAGTCCAAAAACATGGATCAAGTCAATTGAGTTCTCCAAATTGCCCCATATAAAGTGAGTTTGTGTGAGTGAGTGTGTGCCCAGCGATAGATTGGCGCCCTGTCCTGGGGGTCTGCCCAGCGCCCGAGACGTTCTCCCCTGGATGGGCATGGGGAACCCCACCGCGACCCTAATAGAGGATAAAGCGGAAGATAATGGATGAATGGATGGAACTTAAATTACTTTTATACTTTTATACTTTGAGGCGCAGCATCAAATAACAATCAGGTTTGATGATTTTACAGTGTAGTTGGTTTTCTTCATAACTACTGACTTGTGATCTTCTCATTTTTAAGTCGCTTTGGATAAAAGCGTCTGCTAAATGACTAAATGTAAATGTACTTATTTACTCTACTTACTTGACATAATTACTTATTTCCCATATTGCCCCATGCCCCATGCCCCATGCCCATCCAGGGGAGAACATTTTGGGAGTTGGGCAGATACACTCAGGACAGGGCATCAATATATTGCTGGGCACACTCACTCACACAGACACACACAAACACACACTACATGGGGCAATTTAGAGCATTCAGTTGACCTCGAATTCATGATTTTGGACTGTGGAAGGAAACAGGAGAACCCAGAGAAAGCGATTTGAAACTGGGATCCCCAGCACTGAGAGGCAAATGTGCCAACTCACTAAGTGCTGCCCATAGTTAACTTAATTACTAACTTTACATCCTTATTAATTTACACTCACTTATCTAATTATCCAAATGTTCTTACTCTACTTTTTATTCTTTCATTCATTATCTTCCTTTTAATTCTCTATTAGGGTTTGGGGTTTCCCCATGCCCTTCCAATGGAGAACATTTTGGGAGCTGGGCAGATACACCCAGGAAAGGGTGGCATCTTATCGCTGGGCACACACTTACACAGACACACACAAACACACACTACATGGAGCAATTAAGAGCATTGGATTGACCTTGAATCCATGTTTTTGGGAGAACCTGGAGGAAACCCATGGGGGCACAGGGAGAACATGGGAACAACACACCAGATTCAGCGGGTGAGTGGTTCAGCACTGAGAGGCGAACATGTCCATGTCACCATGTCATCCATACTTACTTTATTTACTTACTTACTTTGCATGCTCATTTAATTTACATCCCCTTATTACTTTTTATGTACTTATCTACTTGACAAAATTAATTTACTTAATTAGTTACTTTATATACTTATTTAATTTACATACTTTCTTTACTTATTTTATTTCTCATTTTATTCTTTAAAAACTAACTTACTCCACTTAATTTACATACTTACTTCACTTAGTTACTTACTTTACATGCTTATTTGATTTACATACTTTCTTTACTTACTTATTTACTTATCTACTTACTTTACGTTCTTAGTTCACTTAATTACTTATTCACATACATAACATGCCTACTTACTCAAATGACTTATTTTCTAATCTATTTTACATACTGACTCACTTACTCTACTTCCTTTACACACTTGCCATATTTACTTACCTGTTTACTTAACACATTGCATTCTTATGTACCTTGCAAATGTAATTAAATTACATACTTACTTACTTACTTTAAATTCAAAGTGTCACTGAAATCTATTTTCTTTCGTCTGAATTCGGATCAAACCGATCAGTGACAAACCAAACTTGTGCTTTTCTATCTGTTTGTACCAAAGTACTTTATTTATGGTCGTATAGTTGAGTATACTGGAGTAACAGGCTCTAAATGCTCTATACTGATCAATACATGCCATTAAATTAAAAAAGTGCCCTTTGCTGCTACATCATTTGTAAAGATACAAGTCCATTGAGGGCTCATGAATTTTGCATTACAGTGTAATTACTGGAGGAAATTAAGAGCTGTGTTGTCAGCACGTTCTTTTTTTTTTCTTCTTTTACTCCAAGAGTCTTCATTAGGGCTAACAGAGACCTATTTGTTTAATGAAGTTAGTGTTTGAACAAATGAAACATGGTTGTTATATTATATACAGTATATGTAAGTGCCATGAATGTCAAACTCACCGATGAAAGGATTTATTGTCACTAAAGTCTGATAAAATCCAAACACTAATGATTTAATACAATAACCATATCTAATTTTTGTAAAAACGTATCTTACATTCAGTGCAAGGCGCATCGTGATGCTCATTGCTATATTATACTTTGCTAACAGTTTATTTTCACGCCTTCCGTCTGCGTTGTTTATATATTTGGTGCTCTGACTTTGGAGGATTGCTATTTCTGCGGATCTGGACTCAATACGCTGGTCCATGAGGTTCTCCATTTTACTGTGAATGGAGAACACAGTATAGTGTTGACCAGCAATTCTGAAGTGGTGGAGACACATTCTGGGAGGGTCACAAACTGCTTGTAATATATATATATATATATATATATATATATCCATATATCCATCCATTATCTTCCGCTTTATCCTCTATTAGGGTCGGGGGGGGGGGGGGGGGGGGGGGTGGTTCCCCATGCCCATCCAGGGTAGAACGTTTCGGGTGCCAGGCAGATACACCCAGGACAGGGCGCCAATCTATTGCTGGACACACACTCACTCACACTGACACACTCTATATGGGGCAATTTGGAGAATTCAAATGACTTGAACCATGTTTTTGGACTGTGGGAGGAAACCGGAAAACCCGGAGGAAACCCACACAGACATGGGGAAAACATGGAAACTCCACCCAGATTGGGATTCGAACCAGGAATCCCTAGTGCTGAGAGGCAAACGTGCTAACCACTAAGCCACCGTGCCGCCGTTGTAAAAAAAAAAAAAAAAAAAAAAAATATATATATATATATATATATATATATATATACTGTGTGTGTATATATGTGTGTATATATATATATATATATATATATATATATATATATATATATATATATATATATATATATAATATTTATTTTTTTGAAATATATAAATAATTAATGCTCAAGTTTTGTATTCTATAAAAGTGGGTTCGCAGTTGTAGACTATGTTTCTGCATTCTCTGAACAAATGCAGTGAAAGTTAATAGCATTTAGCGTTCAGTGGTGTTGGATACGTGCCTGTGTTGAGATAGCAATAGGCCAGAAATGTACCTGAACACACCATATTTTGAGACGGCTATCGGGTAGCTATGTTCACAAGCAGCGCTGCTATTTAAAGGTGTGAAAAGAAAAGTTTTTGGGGTGCAAGATCGCAATATGCATTGAGTAAGAACAATGTATCATTACAGTCAGTACCTTTGGCTGGAGCTCCAAATGTAAGTTTCTGCTTTGAAGCCATTATTTTTCAGTTGGTTTGAACTGTAAAGCTTCTGTAATCGAATGTCCTGGTGCCAATAAATCTTTTTTTGTGGTCCATAATCATAAAAAGCCTGGAAAAGGGTTATGTGGAAAATGTGTGATCACATCCAAGGCATTAAAAGCTTTCAGGCTGATAATTGGGAAAAAATGTCCAATCGCTTGACGAGTCATCAAATCTATGGAAATAAAACATGACCCGGGTTTAAATCAATCAATTTTGTTTGTCTATAAAAAAAAACTACAATATTAACAATCAAAATATTCTGGGGTTTAATGTTAATCGATGCTTCATTATAGCCACGTTTATATTAACCACTTATTTACAAAATATATCTTTTCAATTTTAATTCAAAGGTTTTAACCCATATTCATCTTCAGACTGGATACAGATCTGTGAATGGTGATTCAACAGCAAAATAATTTAGAGGCATGAACAATCAATAGCACAAAAATGAAGTAAAGCTTTTAGTGAAAATCTGCTTATCGGAATCGCATTTGCTGTTTCAGCTGATGCTGGGTGAGGCGTTATACGTGAGGCGTTATACGTTAAACAAAAACCAATCCCTTGTCTTCAGTTGCCAGTGAATTTTGAAAAAGATGAGGTCATTGCTGAAAATAAAAACCAAAAAAAGTCACAGTGGCATTAATTATTTAATTAAAACCCCAATTTGGCAAATTAATCTGGAGTGGAGGGCGGCACAGTGGCTTAGTGGTTAGCACTTTCGCCTCTCAGTGCTAGTGTTTCCTGGTTCAAATCCCAATCTGGGTGGAGTTTCCATGTTCTTCCCATGTCCGCGTGGGATTTCCTCCCACTATCCAAAAACATGGATCAAGGTCAATTGAATTCTCCAAATTGCCCCATATAGAGTGTGTTTGTGTGAGTGAGTGTGCCCAGCGATAGATTGGCGCCTTGTCCTGGGTCTGCCCGGCGCCCCGAACGTTCTCCCCTAGATGGGCATGGGGAACCCCACCGCGACTCTAATAGAGGATAAAGCGGAAGATAATGGATGGATGGAATCTGGGGTGGGGGTGTCATCAGACTCAACTGAACTCAACCCTATGTACAATATAAGGTGAAGGTTTGGACACACCCCCTTTTTGCTTCACCTATTGCCAATGTTTTCAGTTCCACTTACTGCAATGATGGCCTTTGTAGTTCTGCTAATTCAAACTGTAGTCCATTCTTTTGTGTTTATTAGCCCCATTTACACTGTTCTAATGGTCAGGACTCCAATAGTATCACCACAGAGAAGGTATTATTAGGTTGCTGCATTATTCCTATCCCAACAGTGTCTCTGAGGTGGAGAAATTAAACTACAGTAGCACTGCTGCACTGAACCCCCCTCACCGCATCAGTGTCACTGCAGAAGTGACAATCAACAATCCATTGTGGTGTGATATTCCTGACCAATAAAGAACAGGGAACCAACAGGGGACCAATTAAAAACAGAAACCAGACGTAATACAGTCTTTAATCATAAAACTAGAAAGTCAATCTGTATGGTAAATGAAGAAAATGTGCAGAGTACAAACTTTTGATAGGTACTGTCTTTGGCTGAATGACTGGAAATTCTCACTTAAACCAATAAAACCTTTTTTACAGTCCACTTTACATAATTGAACATTAAGCTTGTGGAATGTGATGCTCACATACGTTTG